>BQNB010142389.1:1134-15086 GCA_026074375.1 Tanacetum coccineum | reverse complement strand
TGTTTTTACCATTTCTAGCTTTTATTTTTGTTCCAGCTTATTTTCTTTGCTTATTTTTATGTGCAATTTTGCTTATTAGTATTAGCATCAAATCATTCCTTGTCATATTCAAACACAAAACATCAATCGTCAATCGTCTTTCGATTTTCCATTTCTAGCCTCGTTGGGACATAACGACCCGGGAACACTCTGTACTGCTTCCGGTTTTATTGCTCTCGCTGGATTTCGTCCCTTGACATGTATTTATACATGTTTATGTTTATCTACATATTTAAGGTGTGAGTTCGCGCGAGTCACATAGCTTCAAGGTTTTGTAACCCTAATACTAGGAGAATATTCGTATTATTTGTAATAATAATATTGGAGCTTTTATTGTTGAATTATTCTTGTGTTGCTGTTTCATTGAAGAATTCTTCTTATATTAAAGATTAGATTCCGCATAATCTTTAGTATTATCAAACAAAGTTTCTATCATAGTTGTTTTGGATTTATCTTGCATAACTAAACCTTACACAAGCTAAGGAATTCAAGATCCATTGAAGTGGGATCAACAATGGTTTTGATACCTTAGAATCATCATCACATTCTACGCCCATATACATGAAATCATGCGAGAGTGATCAATTAGCTCAAATCTATCCTGTGAGAATCAACTGGTGATTAAATCTCTTCTTATAAACTCTCTCTGACTACCTATTTACCAACCCTTTTTCATTCTTATAGGCTATTTGGATTGATCACTGATGGAGTAAACCCGATATACCAAACTTGAAACTGAAGTAGTATTCCCCGTTCTTATAACTTAAGCTTGCACTATTGTTGGAAGTGCGGTGTAGAGAATTCTAAGTACTCTACACCTAACCACCAAATTATGAGACATTCATCACCTCTTGCGATTATCCACGTCGTCAACACTGAGCACTACAACGTAACTCCTTTTAGTGATAACTATACACTTCACACCATCCGGTATAGCTAGATAATCCAAGTCTTCATCATGAATCTTAAGCCCAAGCATGTTATCACTGAAAGTCATGCATCTAACCAACCCCGGCATCAAGATAAAATAAGTACACTCCTTCGTAAAATCCAACTTCAATCTCAAATAAGTGATACCCAATCGACTTCGTAGTCACTTTGAAAACTACATACCAGATCTAGCCATTACCATTTAAGTTTAGATGATTCTTAATAAGGATTGTTTTAGTGAAACATTTTCTTTCCATGATGGTTTTGATACCTCAAGATCATCATCACATTGTACGCCCATATACTTGAAATCATGTGAGAAGGATCAATTAGCTTAGTTCTATCCCGTGAGAATCAACTACTAATTAACTCTCTTCTCATAAACTCTCTCTGATTACCTATTTACCAACCCCCTTATCATTCTTGTAGGATATTTAAAGTGATCACTGATGGAGTATACCCGATATACCAAAATTGAAATTGAAGTAGTATTCCCCATTCTTGTAACTTAAGCTTGCACTAATGTTGGAAGAATGAGGTAGAGAATTTGTGCCAATCAAATCTCTAAGTACTCTATACCCAACCACCAAAGTATGAGACATTCATCATATCTTGCGATTATCTGCATCGTCTTCTACGTGTGACACTGAGCACTACAACGTAACTTTTTTAAGCAATAGCTATTCACTGCACACCATCAGGTGTAGCTAGATAATCTGAGTTTTTATCCTGAATCTTAAGCCCAAGCAAGTTATTATTAAAAGTCATGCATCCAACCAACCCCGACTTCAAGATAAAATAAGTACACGCCTTCGTGAAATCCAACTTCAATCTCAAATAAGTGATACCCAATCAACTCCGTGGTCACTTTGAAAACTACATACCAAATCTAGCCATTACCATTTAAGTTTAAATGATTTTTTTTATAAGAATTGTTTTATTGAAACGTGTTCTTTAATGGTTTTGGTTTTAGGTTTTACGTTTTTAGTTTTAAAGTATTCTTTTTTTAGTGGTTTGAGTCCTTGATAATGATCATTTGACTTTTTGTTAACTTAGGACTAACAGTGAAATAGTGTGCTCGCTAAAGGATAAATTCAGTAAATTGAGATTAGGGCTTGTTTTTAAGTGCTAGAACAAAACCCAGCTCGTTAAATAACCCATAAAGTAAAGCCCTAACTCGATTGTAGCTTCAAACCTTAACTCGCCTACTGTTAGTCTGAGTTAACTCACTTGTTTCTCAAATTTGACTCATTACTCGCTTAGTAAACTTGTTCTCACTCGCTTATAACTACTCTAATTTGCTAGCATTGAGGACCAATATATTTCCCACTTTTAGCTAGCATCACAAGTTTCCAACACTTGTGGTCTACCTTTTTAGCTAGCATCAAGTTAAATCACCATGAGCCACACACAAATTATGTATACCACGCTATGTCTATTTCTCTTTGTGAGTGCCGTAGTGGTCCAACAAATAGTACAAGACATACTAGCAACATTTTAGGTATGTTGTCTAGTGGTCCCAAACCCTATTACGAGTTCACCATACAAATTTGAAATATCAACCCAACAGCACTACACTCGCCTGAAATATCAGCAACATATGCATAGGCATCACTATCAAGCCATGTGAATGCTCTTGTGGTCTAATTCATTCCATGATAAGTCACTATTATAGTACATGTACTAGCTTTTTATTTCCCTTTAAACAAATCATCTTAACTCGACAATCGCCATGCAAGATAGTCTGTCTACACTCGCCATGATAAGAATCTACACTCGCCAAATTTAAAATGCTAAACTCGCTGAAATTAAGTTCTATACTGACTGTTAACTTAGACCTAGACTCGTTGAGAAGTCAAGATTACACTCGCCTATATTTGAGGGTTTTTACACTTGCCTGTATTTGAATACTCGCTCTGAATGAGTTTTACACTGGCTAAAATGAGTCTATACTTGCCTGGATAGAAACAAGCTAAACTCGCCGGAAATTTAGTTCCTACACTCATTGTTCCAGGTCTAAACTCGCTGTCTAGTTTATACTCGCTGTAGTTCAAGTACACTTCGCTAAAAATGGTTTCAACCGACTCTCGCTGTCTTTGAAATAGGCTAAACTCGCTGTTCTTAATTAACCCTACACTCGCCTGAATAATGCTTCTACACTCGCCTGAACAGTGATGAACTCGCTGTACTTGAACCCAGGTGACAAACACAAAAAACCATAAAAAGCTCCAATCTTTACCATGTTTTTGACGGATTTAAGCCACAAACCAACACATGAGTTTATAAATAACATTCCTTGTTTCCATCATCAAAAACATCCAGAACATAGAAAAAACAAATCAAAACCCTTAAAAACCCTTCAACACTTTCAAATGCCTTTTTAAACCAATAAATTCGATCAAACTGTTATGAATCATGTTTTTAAACACAAATACATATAAAGAAGATAAACAAACAAGAAAGATTCAATCTTGGTACGAAAAACATCCCAAAACAGAATCAAACCCTTAAAAAATCCTTAAAACCGTTCGAAACCCTTAAAACCTTTAAAGTTTGAATCTTCAATCAACAAACAAACACGAATCACCCCTAGTTAGCTCTTAATACCAAATGTTATAATCAAAGAATCAATATTTAGGTGTCGAGGAGACTCGAATATTAAGATAGTCATTATTTCTAGAGAGAGTAGTGAGAGAAAGTAAAAGAGATAAAATAGAATAAATGTGTAAAGTTTACAAGAGTCTCACCTCTCTATGGAAGCCACAAAGAGGTATTTATAGCTCACACGTTACATATCTATACAAAAGTATCTAATCTAGTCCCTGCGTGTGGAGCTATGGTAAACTATGGTAATTCTGTCGGATCAAGATTCTCTCAAGTTGAAGGTAACTTGATAGATCATGTTAACCAATCAGAATCAAGATAAATGTATAAAAAAATTTCTTTTAATGAAATTCAGAGGGCCAACTTATTTTTTTAGTCTTACATTAAAGCTAACATGATCTATCATGTTGATATCAACTTAAGAGAATCTCCATCTAATTCCGTAAATGTCATCACATAAATGAATTCCTAACATGAGGATTTGATCCTATTTCATATATAACATACATATTTTATGCTTGAATCTTTTGCTATGAGTGTGCATTTGATTTTATTTATTCTAGAACTTGTGCTTGTAAATCATTATGAATTTCGCAGTGAGATCACAATCGTGCGATGATAAGTGTATATGCATGATAAATAGGCACCTTAGGAATGAACCAAATGACATTCCATTAACATCTAATGATTTTAGTTAACCAAATCGATTAGTTAACCACCCATATGGACCCATTTGTTAGCGCTAGATACCCTTAAAACAAATGTTGAGCTATCCCATTCATTTTGTTATATCCACTATAAAAGAAAAATATATGTATATATATATATATATATATATATATATATATATATATATATATATATAACATTAGACCTTAGCCGACCCATAGTCAAAGTCTAAATGGTGGGCTGCTAGTTGCTTGGTATGTTGGAGTTTCTGATGATTATTAGTTAGTCACACTTCGCCATTCGTGTGTGCCATTCCGACAAAGATGAAGATCGATCACCATTATGTTTTGTATTTTTGGGAAGTATGCTTATGCGAAGCAATGGTTAGATGTGATGTATGGAAAAAAAGAACAAAAGAATAAGTCATCGAAAAAAAAAGAAAAAAATGTATGATGACAATTATAGCCAATGTGTTATATACTTATGAAGAGGAAGTAAGAAAAAAATAAAATGTTATGTGATATGTTGTTAGCAAATGATGCTGATACGATGTGTAATCCTATGGCGAGTCGATGTATCGATGTATGATTAAAGAGAAGTTGGTAACTATAATCATTTACGGGTTTGCGCTTTGTTCGGTGACTAGAAAAAATAGGTGGTATACTTTTGACTTATATGTTCTCATTACACACCCTCTCATATAGAATCTCATGCCTTATCCATACCCTATTAACCCGAAGCCTAAATGTTACAACCCAATAAAAGACTTCTTTAAATGTGTACACTTGGTGCTTACTTCCCATCAGATTTGTTTTGTTTTTTGTACAAGCCTATGGTAATAAATTTGGTCACGGCTGAGCTATGATTGTGATTTATCTTATATACTCTACCACCTAAAGAACTAAGTGTTGAGTGAAATATTGATTCGATCATTGTAAACACACCAGGTTTTACAACTCCATAGGCAGAGTACCTAATCGTTGCAGTGTAGTATAGCAAGGAATCAAGGGTTGTTATCGTTCTCTAAGGGAATAGCGTGTGAAGGATCGAACTAAACCACTAAGATCTAAGGGGTTTGAAAGAAGATTATTTTTTGGATTTTATATTTTTATAAAAAGCACATAAAATTCAAGTTTTAAGGGGTGGTTTTGGTTTTAGCTAATTAAACTAATATTAAATCTAAACTACTTTGGTGGAAACTCGTATGGGAAAATAAATGTATTTACTTAATCGTGCATTACTCATTAGTTTGCTTCTTCTAATCCTATTCCTTTGTCACACTTGTGATGATCTGTGTAAGTATTCCCTAGGTCATGAACAAATTACATGAATCCGCCGTCTATGTAATAGTTTGTTAACGCAACGCACAGGTAATGCCTTATGAAGACTATTACAAGGTTCCTAAGAGTACATTATATTTATTAAAACACTTAAGAGGGATCAACCATATTAGGGGTAAGGTAGTATGAAGACTGTTACCAATGATTTCCTTTCTACACACTCGCGTTTCTCTAGACGTCTATGCTAATGTAATATTTTATAGCCAGTTTTCTAAAGTCTAACGTGCACATCCATCATAAGAAGCAATATTAAAAGGATCTACAAACTAAGTTTCATGAAATCATATGTAAATACTAATGGATCTAGCCTATCATGTTAAAGAGAAGAGAAGAATAATAATTAATCAAACAACACATATACATATTGAAAGATTAAGAGATAGTGGACTTCACTTGATTAAATAATGAGTATAAGGCTGATACAAGAGGGTTTTTATACCATAAAAACGGCCTTAAAGGCTACTAAACTAGAACCCTAACGATATAGTTCGTCTCCCAAAAGCTGCACACTATAACCCTAAAAACATAGGTATATATATAGGAAATAGATCATGACGGCGTCGCAAGAATCCTGATGCCATCGCTTCGCCAAATCTTCTAGGGCTTCTTTGAGGCGATTACGTTCTAATGTCGTCACATGAATCTTAACACCGTTATTTGTAAGCTGAGACGGCGTCACCAGGATTTTTGACGCCGTCTCCAGGCAATGTACACATATTCTTGAAACCACTTCGTGTAAAGTTACAATCTTGTCCCGTTTCTTCCCAAATTGAGTCCAAGTTACGTGTATTTCCTCCAAGAGCTTCCCAAATGCTAAAAACACAAAAATAAATGATTAAACATGTATTTTGGGCATATTTGCATGATTTATGAGGTTAAATGACCTCGAAAAAGTGTATAAAATGACACATCATCAAATACCCCTACACTTGGGATTTGCTTGTCCTCAAGCAAATAGGCTTTTCTACCTAGACAATAGCAATATTAGGGGAATTTAACTTACTTTTCAAAGATAGTTCATGGCACAACCAATTAGACCTCGTAATTAAAAACACGGAAAATATATACTAGCACCTCACAATAAGTGTTTGGATTCTCTCTTTCTCTCGGGTGTATAATGAATTATAACAATAAAAGAAACGGAAAATTAACACTCATTACCTGTCGTACCATATAAATTACCATAGGCTTGGTAAAGGATCAAAAACCTTCACCGCAATAGCCTAAGCACCTAGGATTTACTATCAAAGAGGTCTTTAAAGGGTTGTGATGTTCGGGTGTAAGTTAAATGGAAATAGATGGATGGGATATATTTGGGTAGATTTGGGGTGATGGGGTGAGTTAATGACTAAACTAGGACTAAGATATACAAACTTTACAACTAATTATCTAATATAAACATGAACATAAGCAAAATGGCAACCCGCACTTTTTTTTCTCTTTTTTTATATACATTTTTTCAATTCTTTTCCTTCTCTTTTTTTATATATACATTTTTTTACACTTTTGCCCTGCCATTTGCTAAAACATAACAATACATGACTTGGAGTTTATAAACACACCCCTACACTTGAGTTTTAGAAATCATAATTACAAACTAATTAATGACCCGAATTGCAAGGATCAAAATAACATGGAGCGTATTAAGCACATATGGGGGAAATAAATTGACTTTCTTCCCTATTTTCTCCATAAAAAATGAAAACTACCATGAATCCCAATCGTCCTAAAACTATATACACTAATACAAGACTCGAATTAGCAACCATGTAGTCAAGCAAAAATTAACTAGGGTTTATAACAATAATGTACTAAAAGCGAGTACATACAAGGAAGGATAAGGCGATTTGGGTATAACAATTGGTTAAGGGTGTAAACAATGCTCTTCATTAATAATCCGGAATCCACCATAAAATTACGAGAACCACAAAAAGGATAGGCTCGAAGGGGTGTACTAGGGGTATATTGCACTAAAAATGAGTGCGAAGCAAGGATGTGGGGTAGTTATATGATCGGGGAGACCATTATAAGTATACAAAATACAAGCTAAAAACAGGGTTTATCCTAGTGCCTCTTATCATTTAGCAAATCATAATCACATGGATGCAATCTCACTAACGGTCTCGGGATGAATCACAAAATCAAGTTCCAGAATTTGATACACTATCGGTACACTCTCATATAGTTTTTAACCGATACCAATGCTCCAGAAAAAGAGACAAAACCACATATGCATGATCAAATCCATGAACGCGACACATGTGATTGCTCATTCCTTAACTCGAGCAAGCTAAAGGTGAAACTATCTTAAGCACCAAAGATGGGTGCTTGAATTCCTAAAGATCTAGGGGCGAACCTCACATTTTGGGGTGGAATTTTTAAAGTGGTAAGGTTTTTTGTGCTAGTCATATACTTCCTATCCATGAGACGCTAATAATACTTGGTTTTCATCAGTATGTGGCATAAAAAATTTAAATTTAGGTCAAAATGACCTTTTACGCTATGTTTCGGTATATTATACATCATTTTAAGGACAAATCAAATGCAATTGAAGGCTTAGTTTCTAAGGCTTATTCTCCCCTACACTTATTTTGAACATTGTCCCTAATGTTCTTAAAAGTACCCGATTAAACGAATAAAGGGAAAGAAAAAGGGAAAAGAAACTAGTACTCCCCTGGTTTTGCTCAATAATTAAGAAGAAACAAATGATAAGGTGGTTAAATCGTCATCCAAGAATTGTCCATATGAAACTCCTAAGAACTCCAAAGCTTCTAGCAAATCAAAGACAAGAAAACACACCTAGCGTAAAATCGGCTAGATAATAATATACAGTAATGTGATTAGGGTTTTGACACTATGAAAGCGATAAAGATAGGATGATTGTGCTAAATAAAATTGTGGTTTTCTGCAAGTTTTAGGAAAATTACAAATTCTGGAAATTATACAAAATTAATTTTTCAAAAATAAAAATTCGAATTTTCATAGTTCTGGAGGCACGACACCGTCAGGAAAAATCCTGACGTCGTCTCCAAACACTGTGAAGATTTAACATTCGTTTTCTTTGAAAAGAAATTTGCAAATAATTCTATTAGTTATTTCCGGGGAAAATACTGCATAAACCACGAAATTTGCACATGTTTCGGTATATTATACATCATTTTAAGGACAAAGCAAATGCAATTGAAGGCTTAGTTTCTAAGGCTTATTCTCCCCTACACTTATTTTGAACATTGTCCCCAATGTTCTTAAAAGTACCGGATTAAACGAATAAAGGGAAAGAAAAAGGGAAAAGAAACTAGTACTCCCCTGGTTTTGCTCAATAATGAAGAAGAAACAAATGATAAGATGGTTAAATCGTCATCCAAGAATTGTCCATATGAAACTCCTAAGAACTCCAAAGCTTCTAGCAAATCAAAGACAAGAAAACACACCTAGCGTAAAATCGGCTGGATAATAATATACAGTAATGTGATTAGGGTTTTGACACTATGAAAGCGATAAAGATAGGATGATTGTGCTAAATAAAATCGTGGTTTTCTGCAAGTTTTAGGAAAATTACAAATTTTGGAAATTATACAAAATTAATTTTTCAAAAATAATAAAAATTCGAATTTTCACAGTTCTGGAGGCACGACACCGTCAAGAAAAATCCTGATGTCGTCTCCAGACACTGTGAAGATTTAACATTCGTTTTCTTTGTAAAGAAATTTGCACATAATTCTATTAGTTATTTCCGGGAAAAATACTGCATAAACCACGAAAATTATTAGCACAAACATATGAATCGAACAAACATGACACAAGAAATACAAGACACTCCTAAAATGCAAGAAAATAAAAGATTAGGTTGCCTCCCAAAAAGCACTTTTCTTTATTTAACGAGTCTTGTAGCTAGACTCGGAGTCAGACTCCTAAGAATCATACAAAATGATCCAAGTTGATAATCTTGCTTGGATTCTCTTTCTTAGACAATTTCCTAGTAGTGGGGATTGTGAGTCCCAAACTAAATAGACCTTATAGCCTGGTAAGGATTATAACCACTATGGATACTTCCACAATGATAAAAGGAGAAACAGTGACTATGAACACTTATATGTTATGCGGAATCTAACATATAATGCTAAGAAGAATAACAATAACTATTCTTTATATTGATCTGCAGAATGATTACAGATTCCTAACTAATGATAAGAGATATGATTTGCGTGTGAGTGAGATATGAGATGTCTACTTCTCTAATGTCGTAGGGATCCTTTTATAGACCAAGGATAAACCCTAACTGACTTACAAAACGCGTAAAAGATAATGCTCATAATCAATGCATATCTTTTCCTAATATATCTCAATCATATCTCTTAAACGGTACTAACTATCACGAACAGTACTAACTATTTTGTACTGTCGGTACTAACTATTACAAACTAATACTAACGGTACTAACTATAACCGTCGGTACTACCTATTACACTGTCGGTACTAAATTAGGAAAACACAATTCCCAACAATCCTCCCTTAAACATGAATGTTGAACTCTTTTAACTTCATGTTTCTTCAGATTTATCTTCTTAAGTTCATAGAGGATGTATCCAAACACTTTAACATATCTTGATCTTTTAGACACTATCCATCTCCAGCAGCAACTTTGTCTTCTCAGCAATACAGCAACATCTTTTCAGCAACAATCCAACTAAGTTGGTGATAAGTGTAGAATACACATATCCATGTATGCCTAAAATAACCCAATTAAACCCAAAACAGACCAAAAATGGCAAAAATATGCTTGTATTTGTGTTTTGTGTGTGCAGGTACGGATAAGTCAGAAATCATAAGAAAACAATCAAAAACGAACAAGCACGGACACGAGAATCAGAAGAGTACAAAGCCGAAGCCCGAAAAGTCAAGCCTCAGTCAAATCCAGTCAAAGAAAAACCAATCATTGGTCAACAAAAGTCAACAAAGCCCATTTCCTTTTATTATAAAAGGACAAGGGCCAATCTTTCAAATCTCGGAAGTCATTTATAACTAGAAAAGGGGAGAAAGAACACAAGGGCCATTTGTGCTATTATTCCAAAGTCTAACAGTTTTAACTGTCGAAAATTGGGCGCCAAAAGTTACTATTCACCCGTCGTCCCAAAGTTACCTTTTACTCAAATCAAAGGGGTTTCTCAAATTAAAGGGTACTTAGGTCAATTCAAGTGATCGTTTTCAAGATGGCAGGGAGAGATTAGTCAAATCAATGCTCTAAGTATTCCTCTATCAAGCTTATGCCACGTAGCAATGAAGAAAGCACAATGGAATGTGGGTTTTTACACTAAAATACTTACAAAAGAAGCACAAATGTCACATCAATGGAATGACACGCTGGCAATCTTCAGGTGTCCACATTTTGATCAAACGGCCACAATTGATGCTTGGATGATTGAAGAAATGATTGGCCAGGATTAAAAGGATTGGAGAGCAAGGCTAGAGGCTAGAAGCTTCTTTCAGCACCTATAAAAAGGCCTCACCTCTCACACACACGGAGGGTAGTTTTTTTATCTAGATCGAGTAGTAGCTTTTAATTTAGTGTAGCTTAAATTTTAATTCTTAGCTTAATGATGTTTTAATCTTGTAATTTTCCTTTAAAAGTACTGTAAGCAAGTTTTTATTAATGAAATTCAGTTTTTCTAAATCTCTCCAAGTTTCTTTTTCATAAGCTCTCTTAATAAGCTAAGTCGTCTAAATAAGCTAATAAGCTCATTTAAAGCTCTTTCAGTCTATAAGCTGAAATAGAGCTATTTGAATTCAGTATTAATCTTACCTAAACCTTAAATCAGTTTAATCTATCATGGATCTTATTGGATTAGAGCTTTTGGAAGGGGATCTTAATTTGGAAGAGATCCCAAGGACTTTTACCCTAGCTTATTAATAAGCTAGGGAGCTTGTAGCTGCCTTAATTGGTACCTCTTGTTTAGCTAGAGGTGAATTGTAAGTTTTCTTTTAATGTCTTGCTTTAAATATTAGTTTTATAGCTTTCTAAACTTAGATCTGCTTATTTGCTTATTGAATTTGCTTATTAGTGCTTATTTTAGTATAATTTAGCTTAATAATCATAGTTGTTTGTCTGTTTTTAGTTCTCTTAGTTTAGATCTTAGTCTTTCATATATTTGTCTTAAAAACCTCTAAAAAACCAAAAATATAGTAAAATAGTATAGATCTTAGATTAATGCTTATTTAGTTGTTAAGTTTTGTTAATTAAGTTTGTTTTAAGCTAGTTTTTATCTGGTATTCAGTACTTGTTCATTAGATTTCTCTTAAAGAGCTTTTCTCAAACCTGTCATAGTCTTAAAGGGGTGTTTGGTTTAGTGCACTTTGACCTCTAAAAGTCAATTTCACTTGTGCTATTTGCTTGAGTCAGCTAAGTTTTCATTTAAAATTAGTTTTCATTTAGTTTTTATAAGTTAGAACTCAAAATTTCAAAAGAAATGGCTTATTATAAGTGTTCAGCACCAGGGGAGCTTGTTGCTTAGGTTTTTATTGTGTCAATTTGATCCAAAGCCCTTAAGGCTTAGATTTTGCTTGCATTTAGTTTATACACTCTATTAGAGTGTATTTAAGTGCAGGGTTTCCCTTAAGAAACCTGCACTATAGTGTTGCACTTGTGCAAAGTGCACCAGTACTAACCAAGAGGTTAGTACTGCTGTTATAGTTTGTACTGCCACTTTTAGAATAACTTTTAGTTAAGTTTAAGTAAGATTTAGGTGCTTAGATTCAAGTAGGATTAAGTCTAGTTATAGCTTATTATAGATTTAATCTTAGTTAGCATTTTCTAGCTTACTTTCCTAGTTCAATTTAGCTGCCAATTGTACCAGCAGTACTTACAAAAGTTAGTACTGCTGATGTTTAAGCCCCAATTTAAGCCATCAATTTTAGGATTTAGTAGCTTATCTTTTAGTATTGAATAGTCTAGGAATAGCTTAATACACACTAGGACTTTAATTTCACTTTCTAGCTTATTAGCATTATTTATTGTTGCTGTCAAAAGTCTTTCAAAAAGATAAAAAGCCAAAAACAATACTTAGAAATTTTAGGATTTTAATTTGTTAATTTAGCTTATGAATCTAGATTTTTCAGCTTATATAGATAGATTATAAGTAGTTTAAATTGTCCTTTAAGTTTTAGAGCTCAGTTTAGCTTTTTAAGGATTTTAGCTTATTTTGATTTTGAGTTACTTTGCTTATTTCCTGAGTTTGCCTAGTTCATGCTTAAATTTAGTAGTTTAAAAATACTTCTAGCTTAAATTTCTTTGCATTTTTGGATTAAGCACATCTTAAGTTGTTTAGAACATTTTTCCTTTTTAGAGTTGAGCTTAATTTGAGCATTTTATAGTTGTTTAAGTAAAAATAAACCCAAAACCTCACTTTCTGTAAACAGCTTAAAGATAAGCTGTTTTTGAGCTTATTATTGATTTTTAGCATAAGGTTCTTTTATTAAATTTGTTCATTATAGTTTAATCTCCAACTTTGCTCTTTTAAGTTTTTGAGAATAAGCACTTTTCAAATCTCACCTTAATTCGGGCCTTAGTTTGTTATCGGGGTAAGTCCTGAGGGACCATTCCTGTGATTTTTCTGTTTTGGTTGTTTCTTAGTTAATCCTTGCCGTTAGATGTTTTAACCCGTTAGTCCTTAAGTCTTTTTCACAGTTAGTCCCTAAGTTAGTTTTTAATTCATTTTATTTAGTTTTAATTAATAATTAGGGTTAGGTTTTAATTAGTTTAATTAAACTTTTTATAAA
This sequence comes from Tanacetum coccineum, assembly GCA_026074375.1. Lineage (NCBI taxonomy): Eukaryota > Viridiplantae > Streptophyta > Magnoliopsida > Asterales > Asteraceae > Tanacetum > Tanacetum coccineum. The sequence continues at coordinate 1,731 of BQNB010142389.1, read as the reverse complement.
AGGTTAAAAAATTAGGGCTTTTATTTTTAATAAATTTCTGCACTTTTTCTTTATTTAGTGAAATTTTAGTTTACATTTTTAGGGTTAAATTTTAGTCAATTTGCTTTATAGTTGCATTTTCGTATTTGTTTAATTGTTCATTTTAATTTTATTTTCTTATCTTTCCAAATCAAATATCTTTGCTTCATTCAAATCAGGATCCGAACCTAAACGTGGTTTCAATTTCACTAGTCATTGGGGATAACGACTCGGGTGATCACACTTACCCGGTTAAATATACGTATTTTATATATTATATATATTTTTGAGAGTGAATTTTATCAAGGGTAACTTGGTAATTTTCTTAATTTCTCTTAAGGTTATATTTTATATATATATTTTACGTGTATAAAACTACTACACCAAGTTTTTGGTGCCGCTGCCGGGGACTAGTGTTAAGATTCCTACGTTTTGTGTTTGTTGATTTGGTTTGAAGATCCTTTCGTCCTCGGAAGTTTTGTTTTTGCTTCATAATTCAAAAATCAAAAAAAAATCATAAAATATAAAAAGTAAAAATATTTTCCTTTTCTTTTTAGTATAAGTAAAAGATAAAAAAAA
>BQNB010142388.1:3678-17144 GCA_026074375.1 Tanacetum coccineum | reverse complement strand
ACATTTAACTTTCCAACACCGATCACAACTATTGACGCGTACTACCTTTTTTACAATCTATTTTGTTAATATATTTTTGTAGTACTATGATACATGACTAGTAAGAAAGTGACACACAACAATAAAGTATCCCTAACTTTCTTTTTTCCTTTGAAATTGAATTACGCAAGAAGTAAATAAATAAACCACAATTTATAAAGCATGTAATTTACGTACATAAAATAATTAATTAATTATACACAATGACAACTGATACATTATTATAAATTTTTAGATCATGCACTAACAAACCGTGATACAAAAAAGAATATAAAGTGATACAATACCAACAGGTAAATCCACAAGTTTGCAGCCTCGTAATATTGAAATTAAAAACTAAAAATTTATTTATATACATTTCTAGAAACAACATTATCAAAACCTAGCCAAAACATTATTAGTAGTTATCATGAAGACAAAACCAAAAATAATAATAATCATATAATCTGATATACTCATGAAACCACATAAATTCAAATTGGCACGCAAACCTCAATTGACACACATATGCCTATCGACCCAAACTAACACACAAACGCCTATGACCCAAACTGACACACAAACGCCTATGACCCAAACTGACATACAAACGCATATGACCCAAACTGACACACAAACGCCTATGACCCAAACTGACATACAAACGCATATGACCCAAACTGACACACAAACGCTTATAAATCATGTTTGCAGGGGTAGAAGGCCATCGATCCGAACTGAAAAACAAAGGCGTAGAACTAAAACTACATAAACCATATCCGACTAGATCAAACCGACTTCATTAAGTGTTGCGAAAATGGATTCAATAAAAAAAGCAAACCAAACCAAAACCATGTTAAAAATCTTGCACATAAGAACAAAAACACTTGAGGCCAAATCTTTCAGAAAAATAAAATAACCAAAGACTCATTGATTTTTAGAAGTGGTTTTGGGTAGGAGCGTTTATACATATCTATCAGCCGGATAGTCAAAACCGTTCGTCGTCATAGACCGAGCAGTGGAAGATTGTATACATAAATTTGAGAAGCTGAACCTGTGTGTTGTAAAATCAAACCCGGTCACCGAAATCGAAGAGATTCACAACACAAACCGGTCGTGATTTACAAAAAAAATCGGCCATCAGAATCAAACCCGATTTATGAAAATGGTAACAGACGCGGTCATGATTAACGGGAGAAACTGGTCGTCGAATCGAATACATGGCAGTGACATGTTTATGGTGGACTGAGGGGTTTTTTTATGATTTTGCTTACAGAGCTTTTTGTAGGATCTAAAAATGAAGATATTAATTTGAGGGAGAAAGTGAGTGACGGGGTGTAGAGGGCAAAATTTAGGGACTATAAATTACTCATATGCCCTTTAAGCTTTATTTGAAAATAATACTTGTTAATAAATAACATTTAATTTTACATGAATAAAAATGCCACTTGTCACCTGCTTATTGGTGGCCTATTGTAGCGCACTCTAAAATGTTTACCACATGAACGCAAAACTATATATATATATATATATATATATATATATATATATATATATATATATATATGCTTGTCTACTAACTTTGTTTTGTAGCACGCATCCGTAGCTCGATTCCTTAGTGCCCAAGCAAGGGGGAACATACACCAGGGGGGAGCACGTCAAAACAAGACTTGCAAGGCATGCCTCTACAACACTTTTTTGCTTTGACAAAAAGGGGGAGAAGTTATGTAAACTCGTCTACTAAATACTTATTTAGTAACTTTTATTTTATATTAGTTTATATTTTGTCATCATCAAAAAGGGGGAGATTGTTAATACAAATATTTGCGCAAAAACAATATTTATATTTAATGATCTTCATGTTTTGATAATAACAAATATAATATCGTACTACGTAAAAGTTTATTTAAACAAGTTATTTAGTCGAAAGTTTACTTGACGATGACAAATCACTTAATGTATGAATATGGCATTATTAAACGTAGTTAATGATCAAAGAAAAATATTTTCTATTGCATCTAAACTTAATCATTTGCATAAACATCTTCTAATCAAATGTCTTAAGTAAACACATGATTAATAATAAGCTAGTTATATTAATCATGTAAGACACAATAGGATTAACCATAAGTGGAAACAATCTTTCCAAATCTTCCTAAATCTAGCAAATCTTTCCTTATTGGTGATAAGAAATATTTTACTTCTAGAAGTATCTAATAAACTAGATTATTAAGTACATAATAATATTTTGTTAAGATTTTGGGTTAATCACAAAATGACAAAAGCTATCCCAGATGCATCCTACAGATCTAGAAAAACCAAAGGACGGATCCAGGCTATGGGGGATTCGTACTCCAGCTTGGATCTTTTGTGAGATACAAATGATTATCCTCACCCCTCCATGGAAGTATGGAGGGGGTATTTATAGCCCTTGATACGCACTACTATCCTAACTTGACATTTCTAGTCCTTGCGTATCCGACTATAAGTAAACTAGTGTAATTCCGTATTAGCCGACAAATTTTAAGGCTAACAATCTTCTCCCAATATGTGGGCATACGGAATTACTTACAGTTTTCCTAACAAGTATAATTACAAACAAAATAAAGTCTTTGAAAGTGCTTCCAATGCTGAAGATGACATCTTTGTCATCTAGTCTTGATACTTGTACTCCAGCTTGGATCTTTTGTGACTTTACTTGATCTGGAACCATTGTAGTATGCATGAGTTAAATTAACTTCCCCCCAATTCATGCAACATGTCTTGAAAAGCTTTATTTATTGACCTTTTTTGATGAAGTTTCTGAATCAACTTCCTCCCAAACCAACATCCGTATCTTAAGCAGATTCTAAAACTTTGATGTAGTTCGAACGATCTTCTAACATTGACATTTAAAGTGCACATCAGAATTTATAGAAGAATCATCCAATACCTGAGGTACACACTTTATCCCTTTTAACGAAGTTGTAACTGTAGCACCAAGATCAATTAAGACCCGAAAATGCACTTTTCTTCCTCCAGGATAGTGCTAATGTGAATTGCTACACCAAAGTCAACTAATCTCGAGTGTCAGCAATTTATCCCTTTAAGGAATCATCCTCCACGTATGTACATCTTACATCAACTAATACTACTTCTATATTGTATCATGACATTTGGTCTTGGTGAATATCTGTTCGGGGGTACATGCGAGAAATCAACAACAAATCTTCTCACACTTGTAGAATACTTCACATAAACCATACTAAGTAAAGTAGTATAAACTACTTCCCCTGGAATTTGACCTGATTACATCAAAGTATCAAAGTACACGTATTCCCCCATGATGGTTTCGAACTCTCGGAAGCATCATTGACGTGTACGCACATATACTCGAGAAATTCTTGTCTTATGCAAACATCTTGAAAAGTTATGAATGAAATTGAAGAACTTTGAAAGATGTCACTTAGACTATGAAGTATCATTGACGTTCTGTAGCTTTAAATATCCCGTGAGAAGTGCGGATTACATTTTAACCTTTAAACTCTCTTACTAACTTACCAATCTCATATTCTGTCGGCTATTGATGTGACCACTTGGTGAAGTAAACCCGATATACCAAACTTGAAAATGAAGTAAAATCCCTAAATTTGTTACTTAAGCTTGCACTGTTGTTGATTTACGAGCGGTGTAGAAGCAAATTTCTAAGTACCCTATACTCTAATCATAAAGTATATAAAAAGTACAACACCTCTTGAGATTATCCACATCGGCTTCTGCGTGTGACACTGAGTACTACAACGTAACTCCTTTAAGTGATAGTTATAACCCGTGAGTACTACAATGTAACTCCTTACATCGGGTATAACTAGATAATCCAAGTCTTAATCATAAACCATATATGTTCAAGTAAGTCATCAATCGATGGAGTAGGTTTGAAGAAAAGGGGTAGAGAGTAGAAGGAAGTCTCGATGATAAAATAAATAGACTCCTTCATGAAACCCACTTCAATTTCAAATAAGGGATACCAAATACACTTCGTGATCACTTGACATTAAAATCTAAATTCCATAGCCGTTTTGACATTTTAGTGAATCTTAATGATAATTTTAACATTAAGTGTTGTGTTTGCTTTGGTGTTATGGAAGGTGTTTAAGTTTGGTTCGATACTGGTGTAAATCGCCCCCTTAAGTGGTATTTATCGCCCCCTTTAAGTGGTATAAATCACCCCCTTAAGTGGTATAAATCACCCCCTTAAGTGGTATAAATCGCCCCCCTTAAGTGGTATAAATCGCCTCCTAAGAGTGTATAAATCGCCCCCAAAAGAGTGTATAAATCGCCCCCTTAAGAGTGTATAAATCGCCCCCTAAGAGTGTATAAATCGCGGCCTTCAGGATGTATAAACCGCAGCCTTCAGGATGTATAAACAGCGGCCTTTGACATATAAGTCGTCGGATTCATGCGTATAAATCGCCATCTTCAAGCGTATAAATTGCCTTCTTCAAGCGTATAAATCACCGTCTTCAAGCGTATAAATCACCGTCTTCAAGCATATAAATCGCTGGATTCAAGCGTATAAATCGCCGTCTTCAAGCGTATAAATCGCTGGATTCAAATTATCCTGAAAAACAACTTTTGAATCACTTAAAAAACACTCTTTTGACGTTTCTACTCGATTTCTTTTGAACAACCAAGTATCCTAAGGCAAGATCTACCATAAAAACACAAACTTTATGGTTTTTAACACAAAAATTTTAGGATCAAGATTTTGTGTAAAAAGCTTAAAAAGAACCATAAATCATTTGAAATAAGCTTTAAAAACCATAAACCATTTGTGGAAATGAGCTAGAAACATTAGAGAGAAGAAAGTTTCAAGCTTTTGCACAAAATAGACACCAACCAACCAAACCCGTGGGTTTTGACTTAAACATAAGCTACGAAAAGCTTTAATAAGCTTCGAACAACACCGAAATAAGCAAACCATCAACCCAAAATGCTTCTAGGCTCTGATGTCAATTGTTACCGATAAAGATTCTAGCCTAAAACATAATCCGAAGGTCGAGGAGGATAAAAGAAATAGAAAGCCATATTATTAGAGAGAGAAAGGGAAGAGTATGTGTTTCTAGAGAGAGAAAGGAAATACACACTTATGAGATACAAATGATTATCCTCACCCCTCCATGAAAGTATAGGGGGTATTTATAGCCCTTGATATGCACTACTATCCTAACTTGACATTTCTAGTCCTTGCGTATCCTACTATAAGTAAACTAGTGTAATTCCATATTAGCCGACATATTTTAAGGCTAACACGGTTTCTTCCGTATAAAGGGTGCTTATTGACATAGTGATGAAAACTCTCAAGTTGGGTACTTGGGGAGTGAGTAGGGCGAAGAGGAGCTTCATAGTTGAACCACTATAAATTATTGTGTCATCTGTTTGATCTTTCTTATCTTTACTCATTTATATTTTGTAGTTATTTATTTATTTATTTATCATATTTCTATCATATACACTTGTGTATATCTCTTGAATTCACATAAGTGAACAATTTAAGTCTTATTTTTAAAACGGTAAAACTATTCAAACCCCTTCTAGTTTCCATAAATAATTTATACAAAATGGGTAAGAAATATGGGATAAATGATGCTATAAAAGTGACGTTAGTTGATGTCCTCAGATAACATATCAATGACATATACATCCCTTCTTCTTGGAGCAATCACTACAACTTCATTGTTTTGGTTAAATATGGTTCCCTGAGTCTTGGTAGACAGAACTTTGAAGTGAGCATTACATTTGGCTGATGCAGATCAAGTTATGTTTCAAACCATTCACATATGAAACCCTAGTAAATGTTATTCCATTGCAGTTCCCTAATCCATATCCCTCTGTGTCACCTGAAGAGTTATACCTAAATACCACTTTATTGCCTGACTCATTTGAATATCCGTGCAAATATTTTTTAACCCCTGTCATATGTCTAAAATAGCCACTATCTAGATACCATACAAATATCTTTAAGTAATCCTACATAGATATTTGAAACAAATTAGTTTCTTTTATGAACCCACTTTTTAGTGGTTCATTAGATCGTTGATTAACAATCCTTAGTTTCCTTTTGGAGGTCTTTTTATCATAGTCAGTGGGTTCATGAGCAATGCTACCACAGATGTCACATCAAGGGTAGTATTCACACTCATCAGAGTGGTGGTCATTGAACACATAATACTTGCATGGTATAAAAGGCTTAGGGATCTTAAGAACTTTTATTAAAGAGGAAACCTGAGGTGACTAAGCTTTGAGCTTAGCCAGAGTCTTCTTTACCACAACATGTTCAAGGTGTTCTTTGGTTAGGTGATCAGTAGATTAGCATGTAGAACATTTAGGTTTATTATAACAGTCCTTTAAGAGGTGATTTTTGAAACCATAGTGTTCACAAGGTCCAAACTAGGTCTTTTGTTTGCCTTTAGCTGACTTAGAACTCCTTATTTGTGAAACATATGCAGAGTTTTCTGATGGAGGTTTGATTTGCTCTTTGATTCCTTTTACCTCCTCTATTAGAGTAAGAAGAAGCTGCCTAGTGGATTAGTCAACTTTCTTAATAATAATAGGGTTAGGGACATAAGGTGACTTGGTCTAACCCTTTTTCTTAATAGCTTTGACTGGTAATTCTTTATCAATGGCATGTTTAGTCTTATCAGAGATTGCAGAGGCCTGAGTCAAATTAGCAGGTGGTGTTACATCAGATGATGTACCAATTGGCTCATCCCTTAAGAGTTTAGGAAGGGGAGGCAGAGGCTCCTGATATTCATATTCAGACTTAGAGTCATAGGTGATTTCAGGAATGGTCTTGGAGGGAGATTCACCAGTCTTTGTGAATACACCTCCCTTAGAGGAAATTGTTTCCTTCCTTTTACCTCTCCCACCAAAGGTATGGACAATATTTCCAAGGACTTGCTCAGTGAGTAGTTAGTCAAGGGTGACTTTACTAGACATCTATTTTTCAATGACTTTCTTTAAGGCAGAGACTTCATCTCTTAGAGATTCATTTTCCAAATTTAATCTGGAAATTTCATTTTGAAGAGATATGTTGTGGCCTTTAGTGTCCTTAAGGTCAACAAGTTCAGATCTTTATGAGGACAGCTCTTGCTTAAGAGAGTTGAACTTGTTGAGCAAGTTTTTTCTTTGATCTTCCATATAGTGGAGGTCTACAAAGGTGTAATCTAAAACATGTTTTCTTTCATCACCATCAATCATTGACATAAGTTATTGTACCTTTTTCATGGTGATTTCCACCCACTGACAAGCCCTAGCATCAACTTTTCCTACAGTTGTCTCATCCTCAGCGATAGCCATAAAAGCTTTAACACGGGTAACCCCTTCATCTTCAGAGGATAGAGATTCATCATCCTAATCAAATGACTCAGCTACCAACCCTTTCTCACTTTTGTTCTTGGACATGGCATGAATCTTTTTAGTAAGAATGGCTACTTCAGACTTGAGAGCTTTGTATTTCCCTTTGTAGTCTTTTTGAGTAGTTTCATTGTTTTGATTATTTTGATGTGATGAGTTTGATTAAAACTTGGGTTTGTTGTAGGATTTATTTGAGGAAGGTTAAAAAGGTGAGGATGTTTTGGTGGTTGGGCAGTCCTTTTGAAAATGTCCTTGTTTTCTACATGTAAAACACGTTTCATTAGACTTGACCATAGGTTTTATGGCTGACCCAACTCTTCTAGACCTCTTATAGAATCTCTTTTGATTTGCTAAGAAAGCTCTGTCATGAAATTCATCATTTAGATCAGATAAGAATTCACTATTGCTCCTAGTGTCTTCTTCAACATCTAAATCGTTGTCCTGTACACAAGTGTTAGAAATTAAAGCTTTTGAAGTAGGGCTCTAAATAGAAAACATCTTAGTTTTAGACTCATAGATTTGATCAATAAGACCTTCCTCATAGTTATATTTGCCAAAAAGAGTAGCCAAATTATCATTTTTGATAGAATTATTGGCCCTCTAGGTTTGATTCATACATAGCTATTTTCTTGGTAAGCTGTTGACAAACGTGGCATTTACTTCAGCTTAAGGAATAGACACTCCTTTGTTTTCAAGATCATTTAACAAAATTTGCGGCCTTGTAAAGGTTTCTTGCATCTTTTCACCTTCTAAAGCTTTAAATGCATTTAATTTTAGTCTTAAGGCAGCAATCTTGGTATCTCTTATATCAAAGGGTCCTTAATGAGCTAAGATAAGATTATCCCACATTGATTGAGCAGCGGTACACTTGATGACAAATTTTATTACATCATTTGGGAGACAAGAGATGATGATACTCTTTAGTCTCTTATCTTGACTAGCAAGCCGTCTGTCCTCAGATGACCATTGCTTTTGAGATTTGGGTAGAACGTTAGTAGAGGTGGACAAAAGTGACTTAGGCACAAAAGGTCTATTTTCTAGTACTTCAAGAAGATAAGGTTCAAGACCATCAAGGTAAACCAGGAACTTATCCTTCTAACTAGAAAAATCCTTTATATCAAGCTCAGGAACATTTGTGACATGAGAACCTCCTCTAGTATCAAGAAGTTGTGGGAGTTCCTTAGCAACAACAACATTCGGAGCTACATTGTTTGTACCAGTGCTGTTGTTGTTGTCATTTAGAATGGTGTCAACTCTATTAGGGTTTCCAGCATTACCATTCTTGGAGGTGGTGGGATAGGTGGTACAGTTTCAGACATGATTGGATCTTGATCTGTTTAAAACAAAGAACGGTTTATAAAAGTGTTTTATAAATCAGACCGCTCTGATACCAATTGAAAGTCCTAATTTAACACGTCTCTTGTAACAACCAGCAATTTTCAAAACTTTAAATGACTCTTTTACCCTTTGACATTTTGGGCCTGACTTGACTTTTTAACTTTTTGACCTTTTACTGTCACATAAAAACGATTATCGCCTAATCGGAAATTTTTTAAAAAGTATTTAAATAATAAATCATATTTATTATTATATATCTCCCATTTAAAAATTTATTTTTACAAACTTATTTGAAACGAAAACGAGAAGATATCTCACAAATTATGAAAAATTACGCACAACGCATACCGACGTGAAAATAATTAAATTATATTTAATTATCACAACTTAATTAATAAAAATATTTAATAAATTGTTTTACATTTGTTAAAACGCGAATATTCGAGTCAAAGTTTTATTTTTATAGACAACGCTTACCCGTGATGGCCGATGACTACCAACTAAATAACAAATATTTTAAATAAATTTTATAAAACATTTATAAAATACTAGTCATGTAAATACTCACTTTTCATGGAAAAATCATTTTGAACGCAACGGTGTAACTTTCGTGTCTTAAATAAACAGTTAACTAGCCTAAACGAGTCCCAGACCATTATTTTACAAAAGTTACAATAAGAAACCATAAGAATTTACACCATCACCCCTTAATCTATTTGGCACTTGTCACATTTTTTTAAACTTTCTATTATAAATACTTAACCATTAGGGTTTTATTTCATTTTTATCAAACCCTAGCCACAAACACTTCTCCTCCTTCCTCCCACTTTCTAGCGCCGTCTCGGGCCAAGTTCTGGCCACCTGCCGTTGGCCACCACCTCCATCACCGCTGCACCACACCACCATCTCCACCAGCCTCCGCACACCATCACCACCATCCCCGAAATCGTACCATCTTTACCATGTCACCATCACCATCGTCTCCACTATCTCCATCCCACCACAACACCACCTTCACCATCGGTCACCTCAGTCGCACGTCATCATCCTCATCCCCACCACCGTTGGACTCTACCCCGACGTCACTATCTCCACCAACTACCACCAGCCGCATCATAACCACCGCGGCACAACAACCGCTCCTAAACCACCACCACCACCTTCCACATCCGCCACCACCCTCTCCACCAGAGCCACCGCACCACCACGTCACTCCTCGTTGTCCTGAGTTTGGATGGTTTTATTTATTTAAGCGTAGTTTCTTTTGGTGTTTTTCTTCTATTTCCTTTTCTCTTTGAGCTTATAGCTTATTTTCATGGTGATGTTTAAGCTTTTTGTTAGTTTTCGGCTTATGGTTTTTGTTTGGTATTACTTGACTTAAGAACACGCCCACAAAGGGGTGTTTATTTCTGCGATTTGTAGCCCAGCAGGGGCGTTTAGATTTGTGGTTAACAGCCCATAAGGGTATGTTTATTTCTGGGTTTAACAGCCTTTAAGGGGTGTTTGGTTTTGCGTTTGGTACAACAGCCCTAATAAGGGTGTGTTTGGTATAGCAGCCCCATAAGGGGTGTGTTTGGTTTTGCTTATTTTTGTTAATTGTTTGATCTCGTCTAGTTATATATTGCAACACGCGAGTATTTACAACATGGATTGATTAAAAGGGGAAAACATTGAATTTTATAAATATGGAAAATGTCGTATAAACGAATAGGTCATGTTGAAAAATCTATAAATTTCTATACTTAGTAAATTTCACTAAAACTTCTATTATCTTAGAAAACCGATAAAAGAACGAGATATAGTCTTAAGATTATTAATTTGTAATGATATAATAAACCGGTAAATAAACGAAAACTATACTTTACAAACGAGACAACTAGTTTAGTTAAAACACGTAACGAAATACTAAATTATAAAATATTATTTTATAATTCCTGACTAATAGACAAAATAATAACTTTTGTAAAAACTTTAAAAACGTCATTTATCTAATTCGCAACTTTAAAACATTTGTTTACTTTTATGCAAGAACTCTTTATTAATTTATTTGGTGATTTCCGAACATGTGTCGAATTATATTGTTACAATTATTTTTCTCATGTTTCTTATAAAATACTTGCGAAATATTATATACTTCGAATATTTATCTTTCTCGTCTTGCATTTTCTTATATATAATACTCGCCACGTATTATATATTTTTCTTGTCTTTCATATGTAATATATACATAATATATTACATACTTTGCTTTTACCTTTCGGTTTATTTTATTTAACCAACCACCAAACTCTTACAACTTGAAACCCAAATCCTTTATCAACGTGTTGCGTTGATGTAATCATTCATCGAAAAACCCAAATACATCATCCTAAACTAATAGGACATAGCCGTTAAGATAAGCCGCAACTTCTGGTCGATTCGTTCTGGTTTCCGTTGTGTTTTGCCTAATATCTTCATTTCTGCCAATTGTTCTGCAACATTGAGGTGAGTTCATAGCCCCACGTTTTACTTGTTTTATATTTACCTTATAACTTTTGGGGTGAGAACATGCTCGTTTACAAACTTGTTTACTCTAATGATTTCAAACTTTTATAAATGTTCGTTTGCAAACTCGGTTACATGATTGATATCACACTTTGTTTTACTTATGGATGCAATTACTTAAAGCCTTTATTTTGAAATACGTTGGTTACTTTTACTTTGGACACAAGTACTTTACGTGAGAATTTCCCTGTTTACGTGTTGCCTAAGTAGTATTGAAACTTGTATGCCCGAGCTATCATGAACCGTTAGTTACTTATGATCAGTTGGATTGGTAAGTGAGCGCGAGTGTTGTAAATAGATCTATTGGGACTAATCATCCCCGTCCGTGTAAGTAGCTCTTACATGATCAACGGACGTATACCATGTCGAGTGATACGGTGAAGCGCCATGTTGGCACCCGTCAGGGCAAGTTTATTTAGCATTTTGCATGCTCCCATTACATTTAGCCTCGGTATCATGAGCTTAGCGCAACGTAGATGCCTTTTTATGTGATATTGTATCTGTTATAATAGTCACATGCGTTTTGCAAAATTTGTGGTCCACTCTTATATCAAATTCAAACCTATGAATTCACCAACTTTATGTTGACGTTTTAGCATGTTTTTCTCAGGTGCTTAGCTATGGATGTCTTTGTTTGCTATATGGGGTCGCCTTGCATTGGACCGATTTTCAAGAGCTATTATTATCTAATTAAACATCGTTGTTAATTTCTAAAACTTTTATTCGCTTCCACATATTATCTATGAACCTATGTAAAACTTTAACCATTTTATTTAATGCAACGATGTTGGATTTCTAAATGTACCCTTAGAGGTCGTTCTTTGTATCTTGTGTGATGTATATTATGACGTCACGCCCCCAGACACGTGTTTCCGTCTTGGCCCCGTTTGGGGATGTGACAACAACTCTCCCATTTTATATACAATCTCCCTAAACTTCACACTCTCAGTTTTATTTTCAAAAAATGTCTCACCAAAACACTCCCCGACCCAATAAATGTAAACTAAGAAACACCACCCGAAGCAATCCGTCGACACCCAAAGGCACGTTTATGCTCGAAAACCCACCAGTAAGCTTGGTATTCGAGGAAGGAAGCTGGATTTTGGTGTGCGGTTCTGGCGTACATGGAGAGCAAAACAAAACAGTATGGTCGTCGAACGTACGATATGGTGAACGGGAAATAGAAGACGGTGCGTTCGGACGTGGTTCAGTTTTGTGGAGTGTATAGTAACGTGATGCGTAGGTCGTAGGAGAGTGGAGCCTCTGACGAAGATTAATTTAATAGGGCACTTATGGACTATCAAGCTGAAACCATTTACGTTTAAATATCATCATTGTTGGGAGATTTTAAAAGATTGTCCAAAATGGAAGCAAAGTGAACTTCCAAAATTTGCCGCAGAGTCTGGGGGAGGTAGCAAGAGATACAAGTCATCTGGTTCTAGTTCGTTCAACACAGAGTCTAGGGAAGCTAGTATTAATCTGAATACTAATGTTGGCGACAACGATGAAGATGAGGTGCAGGAAATTCGATGACCAATGGGCAGGGACAAAGCGAGATGGCTAGGTTGATGGTAACTGAGATAACAACTCCGGAGAAAGAACAAAGCGATGTATTTCTTGAGATCAAAAGGAGGGAGGTGGAATGTCGTGAATGAGAGTTGGCAGCTCAGGAGTATTGATAACGCCAAGATGACATAAGGTTCTATCTACAGCCATACGGTCACTTGACAAAGGAGCAGCGGATGGCAATCGAAGAAGCAAGGGCGGAGTTCAAGGCGAAGTATAAGTTGCCATATTAGTTTACGTTTTTTATTTACTACGTTTAAGTTTTTATTTATCTATGTATCGTTTAAGTTTTTAATTTATGAATAAAAGTTTTTAATTTAGTTTACATTTTTATTAATGTTGTACGTTTACGTTTACGTTAATATTTACGTTTTTGGTTTATTAATAAAAGTATTTAAATAAAAAAATAATGATGAAAGGTGAGTTTCAAAGTTGCTACTACGGTTGAAAGGTGAGTTGAGTTAAGTGAGAGGATAGAGAAAGATGATGTGGCGTTGAGGTGAAAGATGAGTTTGATGTGCCATACCATCCAGCCTAAGACCACATACTGCAAGGTTATAACTCAAACTGCAACTTTTTTTTAACTAAAAATAAATTAATGGTGA
>BQNB010142387.1:0-17144 GCA_026074375.1 Tanacetum coccineum | reverse complement strand
TTTACTATAAGACTGCTCTTGTTCCACCTGCATATCCTGTTCAACTTCGTTAGCCATACCCTTATCAGGTGTAAATCCTAGAAGTGTTTAACACTGCCACGAAAATTCTATCGGGGGTTTACTACCCAACATCTCCATTGGTACTTCAACAGATTTTCTTCATGAGTACGGTATTAAGCGAATATGAACTTGAGGGGGGTATATTGTCAAGTATGATTAAACCAATGAAGAAAAAACTTAGGAAGTATTTTCAACACATGCCACCGATAATTACTTGTGCAGCTGCTTTAAATCCATGTTTCAATGTTAACGGGGTAGACTTTCTTATCGAGTCGATAAGTACGGATTTGGAGTTTTTTGACGATAGTTTTGCATCTAAGTCAAAAAGTTATTTTAAAGAATCTTTGGAAGGTTTGTATAATCTTTATTATGCAAAATATGGTAACCCAACTCAATCATCTCAAACAAGTGGTGGGGCTACTTCATCGAAGGCGAGTGGCGGAAATAATTATAGCCGTTTGCTAAACGGTTTAAAAGCACATACAAAAAAAGGCAAGGACTGATCCTACAATGTCTAGCGAATATGAGCGATATGTCAATTCGGATTTTGTCACACATCTTCATCCCAAAGAGTTTGCAACTTTTGATGTCTTAGGTTTTTGGAAAGAAAAGGAAACAATGTTTCCCGTTCTATCCCGCATGGCCATGGATATAATAAGTGTACAAGCTTCTTCGGTAGCTTCTGAATCCGCATTTTCAACAAGTGGGAGGGTGTTGTCAATCCGAAGAACAAGACTCACTCCGGCGTCTTTAGAGATGTGCATGTGTTTGAAGGATCACTTAGACGCTAAAGAGCGTAAACAAGACAAATGCCATCTTGAAATACCCTTAGACTTTGAAGAAGATGTCTTTGATGACGAGGTGCAACGAAATGAAGCCATTCCACTATCCGATGAAGAAATTGCACTAGATGCTAGCAGCGAAGGCACTCTGTCTCCGGGAGGACCACGGTATGATTATATGATGAGCAGCGAAGCCGAAGATGAATAGATGAGTACTAATTTTCGATTAGTATGTTGTATTTTTAATTCGCTTGCATTATGTTGTTGATGTTGTATTTTAAATTTTCTTGCATTGTGTTGTATTTTCCTTTCTAATGTATTTCATTTCTATTAAATAAAAGTTGAAGTTTATTCCGTTTATAACGTACAAAACCACGAAAAACGAAAAAAAAACCAAACCGGTCAAAACCGGTTTAGGTGGTTAACCAGTCATGAACCGGTTCCAAACCGGTGTGACCGGTTCGACTACAAACCGCCCCCAAACCGGTTTCAAACCAGTTTTGGTTTCTTCCAAATCGAACCGAAATCGAAACTGGTTAACCGGTTTGCGCACGTCTAGATAAAAGGACATAAAAGAGTATAATTGTGAAGTGGAATGACCTGACATCAATTTTTGCATTTAGCGACACATGTATTTAAATATTTTAATGGTAAAAGTATAGTAAAAAAACATTACAATATTTTTTTTGCATTGGAGTGGATTTAGTTAAAATAGATAGGTGATAGTGCAACAGTGGTTTGAACAAAAAAAAGTTTTTGAATTGCGGATGCTTTAAAACACTAAATTTATTAAGACAAACAAAGTATCCAACAATTATTAGCGAAAATTACATAAATGGCCCGTTGGGATTCGTGATGTCCTGCAGAGACCCCATTCATTTTTTTCGAAAATAACCCTCTAAATCGCGCTCTAGTGGTAGCGATTTTCCAAATGGACACGTGTCGGCCTCTGGCTGACTTTTAAGGATTTAAGAAAAATCCACGTAGGATGATCGCGCCCCAATAATAGCGATTTGGTAAAAAAAATATTTTTAAACAGGCATGGGAAGCTCTTCTAGGGTTTTATTGTTTTGTAGGGTTTTTTTTGCCAAATCTTTATTGTGTCTATCTTTGCGCATGTTTTTTTATACCGATCACTTTAAAAAAAAAAATCGTCAATTGTGTTGTCTTTGATGAGCTCTACATAGTGACGTAAAAAAATTTTAAAATAGTTTTAGTATGCATAAGATATGATGTTACAAAGTGTGTCAGTTGGGTTTATTTTGAATTTTTTTTTTAGGGTTTTTGTTTTGGAAAAAACATTATTCCGTCTATCTTTCCGCATGTTTGTGCATACCGATACATTTTTTTAATTTTTTGTATTTGCTCATCTGTGTATTTGTTGATTAGCTCTACATAGTGAATTAAAATTTATTAAAAATATTCTTAATATGTATAAGATGTGATGCTGCAAAGTGTGTAACTTCGGCATTTTAAAAAAAAAAAAATTGATTTGGTACAATTTTATAGCAATATTTTAGTAATTATAAAAGTTGTAATTGAAATATTAAAATTTAAAGTAGTCATTAAAAGCATTACAACATGAGAACCACCAGATATCTAATAGAGTACATGGCCAACCTTATTTGTTTTTATGAAAACATAAAAACAACAACAAACAACGACATACATGGTGTTAAGCAATAATGCTTTTACATGTCTCTGTAGTTCGTCATCAATTGTCACTTTTCTTCCATGCTCCTTAGCAGCTCATCCCTGATGCTTTTCAAGTATGCACACTTTTTCATGTCCGCCCCTGTCATGCATCCTAGGGCGTACTTACCATAGTCGATAAATGGGTGATCGTGCAATACCATCAGATTGTTAATTTTTACCCTACGATCTGTAAACCTATCAGCAAAGCGATGTATCAAGGCTAAAATTTGTTCCTCAAAAATAGCTTCTTCATCAAGTGCTTCTTGTAGTTTCGTAAGGAGAGTTAACCTAACTTGTTCTGGGTTACTAGCCATGGTAATGAGAAGATACAATTAATAAGTTGTTTGAATGATAAATTTGGTTGTTAGTAAGAGTCCCAAATTTGTGTCTGTATATATAAGCAAAGATTTGAATACATTTCTACCCAATAGTTATTGAATCTAAAAAAATTTGCCGAATTGTCAGATATTTTCCTAAATCGCGCGTAATATTAAATGATAGACCGCATTGTCATTGAGTTGTCTAATTCGTTGCAGTAAAAAACACGTGTGTTGTCAAATCATGTCCTAAATCGCGCGTAATTTTAAGTGATAGATAGTATTGTCAGTGAGTTGTCTTATCTGTTGCAGTAAAAAACATGTGTGTTGTCAAATTATGTCCTAAATCGCGTGTAATTTTAAGTGATAGACAACATTGTCAGTGAGTTGTCTTATCTGTTGCAGTAAAAAACATGTGTGTTGTCAAATCATGTCATGAATATTGTTAAATGTTCATTGATAAATAACATTGTCATTGAGTAGTTTTATTTGATGCAGAATGAATAACAATCACTTTATTCAACATTTCCTTTGAAAAAATGAATACATAGTAAATAAACCACATAGAATCTAGTAGATTGACAACCTTATTTAACACAATTGAAAAAAAAACAACACACATGGTTGGCCTTGTGGTCTTCAGCAACATCATTATATAGTCTATAATGCCATGTAGCTGTTAATGAAGTTTTGCTTTGCAGAAATGCTCCTCAACAATTGTTGTCTTGTTCTGAGTATGTTGTTTGTTGTACGGATATCCGCTTCAAGTGTCATTAGTAGAGCATGCAATCCGTAGCTATTAAGGCTAGTTGTAGGCATACTTTGCAACATTGTTATTTGTACCTCACGGATACGCATTTCCTCTGAATAACGAGTTAAGTTGCACAACAACTGATGTGCAAGTGTTTCCTCAGCTTGAATCTCCCTTTGTAGTTTTGAAACAATTGATTGACGTGCTTCATTTGCCAAATAAGCCATATAGTTTGTAAGTGGAGAGAAGAAGTGTGTGTGTGAGAGACAAAAGTCTAATGTAGATGATAGGATAGTTGATATAGGGGAAATAGTATGGTCAGTCTTTATCAATAGACTGAAATAGTCAAAAAGACTTTCAAATCTCGTACATTTATAAGAGATAATAGACATTTTCATGGATTGGTATTTATCAACTGTCATTGACTTGTTTTATTAAGATCGGTACTTAATTATTCAATTGATAGAAAAAAGGAACAAAATGTGTACATTGAACAGACTTTGTTAATACATATTGAGTTACATGAATATTAGTACATATGATTCTTCAAATGTTTACGTTGAACTTCTTTTTATTTTTTCGTTTCTGCATTTGATGTAGATAGCTTAGATCTATCTTTGGTTCTTCCATAGAGCCGTTGTTGGGAATCTGCACCGAGCTTAGATCTATCTTTGGACATGATACATTGGTTTCCTCGTCTTCAAAGTGTTCTTGTTCCGCCCATTCAACCATTTGATCGAAAGTGTAATCATTTTGTGTTACCTGCCTTATAATGTCTTCATTTTCACTTGAGTAGTCAGTTATGACATGGTTCATCATTTCTGCCAAGCTAGCATTTGGGAAAATATATTTGGATATAACAAAATTGACACCGACGTGGTCAACGTAAATTTCTAATTTGTACTGCACTGAAGATATATCAAACATGACATGCATATCATAGTTGTTTCTAAGTTTAACGGTTATTGAAAATCCATTATGGAGTATTTTATAATAAAGAGCATGAATATTTGTACCCAAAATATTAATCAAATATTGTTTCAGATCTTCTAGTTTCAATCTTGGAATGTTGATGTTGAATGTTCCACCGTTGACGTACATCGTGTTATTTGTGTCACAGAGCACCAATTTACCATTATTATGAATCACAAAATTGAAAACGGTTTGCGTGTAGGGTGTAGCATGTTTTATTTTATTAATAAAACCTAGTTCACCAAGTAATCCATAGTAATCGAACTTTTTTTCTTTCTTTTGTGCATTTGATGTAGATAGTTAATTGATTCTTCTAGTTTTATTTTAGTTTCTTTAGAAATGGCACATGTAAATAATTCTTCTAAAGAACCACCGTTTGGAATCAACGTCGTGCTTAAATCTATTTGAGTATGAGAAACGAAAATCTGGAGCTTCCCAGCAACTTTTGCAATGTCATACATAACATTAGTATGATAATCATTCTTAATTTGTTTCATACCTGATAACGTGTAGTATGGTGGCAACATGTAATAAAGAGTAGTGAATCCTCTTGGTATTTTCCCTTTTAGATAGCTAACCATATCTTCAAAATCCATTTGAAAAACGTGAATATTTAGTACTGAACCATCTTGGTATGTTAGGGGGTTGAGTTTAAATTCTCCGTTGTGGTTTACATCGAACTCGGAAGTAGTATTTGATGACGTCGACATTTTTGGAAAGTAAGAAGTGTTAATTGAAATAAAAATGTTAAAAATATGTAGTTGTATACATGTCTATATAGATTAGTTGGACATCCAAAAGTTGATAAGTCTTTCTTATAAGAATATATCATTTTATTATTGTTACACACTAAAACAATTATAAAAAATTGTTTCTTAGTAACTAGTCAAATAACTTTTTTAAACAAGAAGGTTTTCCTTGATTTTCTGTTTTGTTTTTCTCATCTTTGTGCTGCTCTGCGACGACCAGTGGGGATAGCTCCACCCAAGAAACGTACACATGTAGTCTGTTATGATGAGTATACATGAGTATCATGTCCCGCTCTTGTATATCATCAGACAATGGTACAAGACCTGAATCAAAACTACAATTAGGTTTCTCTATATAAAGAAACGTTGAGGAGTTTTTATCGTAACCAAAACAGTTTGTTAATATTAATTTAACTTAATTTGTCAAAAATGTGTCTAGCTCTACCGGATCTATTGTAGCAACCATCTCACCAACAAATTTTCTTCCAGGCGGACTAGTGAACCTTCCATAATGGTGTAGTAGGACCTTAAATGTCATTGTTTGAAATTTATAATGAATTAAAGAAAAGTTTAATGTTGTTGTTCAAGTTGAACCACAAAGTATGTGGTTTATATAGTGTTTACTGTTTTTCATGCATGACAATATATCGCGTAAAATACTAAGTGATGAACCCAGTGTTAGTGACTTGTCAACTCAATGTATATATTTAGTGATTGAGTTGTCCAATATGTCATTGATTTGTCATATCCATATCATAAATCGCGTAAAATACATAGTGATCAAGACAGTGTCAGGGACTTGTTAAATCAACACAGTGTCTGTGACTTGTCAAGTCATTGATTTGTCATAATCATGTTTGTATTTATTGTGGTTACCCATATATGTGTGATGTTTACAGTATTTATATCTACAAGGTTCAATTATTAATGTAGTGTTGATTGTAGTAACCTAATAAGTTTAATTTACAATGAAATATATTACATCATTAAAATCATACATTATAATTTAACAACAAACCAACAGAAATCATAAAAACATACAATTCTTTAAAACCCAAACAAGTTAAACCAACTATTTGAACCATTCGTGTTTAGATCATCTAGATGTTGCGCATCATATTGCTAAGAATTGTATTGTTCATACATTTGAGATGATTATGTGTGATGTCCATCATATGTCTGAGATGTGTTTGTGAAATGTTGGTCGTAAGGTTGTGATGAGTATGGGGTTTCACTGTATTGTTGTGATGGGTATGTGGTATCACCGTAGTGTTCGGATGTGTATTGGTTAAAAGTATGGAAAGTGTTGTCATAGTGTTGATTTGGGTCGTAGAATGATGGTTGGTTGTTTCAAGTAATTTCTTGATCATTTTGTGTATGTATGTTTACATGCGGTTCAACGACAAATGGTTTATTGCATTGATCACGTCTGTGTCCCGCTTGTGTGCATATGCTACAATGAATTACTCTTGGATCCTCTCCTTGAGATTGTATACGCTTTGTATTTTTAGGACGACCGGGTTGTGGGTTATCCATGTGATGAGGAATAGCTTTCTGAATATTCTGCGGAAATTCTCATTTTTGCATATTTCCAAGGAAATGTTCCAACTTTATTTGTAAATACGGTTGTTGTGAGAGCAATAATTATTGTTTATATTTAACCTTTAAGCAAAATCTTGAAGGTTTTATATGCTCGTTAGATGGTAATTTAGCACTGTCACATGTAGTTTCTAATTTAACTTTTTTCTTTCTTAAACCAGTTGCTACATCTGAAGGTGTATGGTGTTTTTCATATGGGAAAAACTCAATGCTATTTATTTGGAACCCATCACTTAAAAAATCGGTCCGTATATTAGTCCCCAATTACACCTTTGAACCTGACTCACCCAAAATGTTATTTGGTTTTGGTGTCTATCCTGTCACTCTAGACCCAACACTTTTGAAGATAAATTATCCCTATTATGGTCAAGGTTCATGGTATGTGTTAGTGTTTACATTAAGCTCGAGAACTTGGTATAAACTTTAGAGTTACTGTTTGCCACGTGAATCTATAAGAATTAAATGTTCAGGTCAAGCAGTTGTGTAACACCCCCGAAATGTCAACAACGCAGCGGAATACCACTTTGGGGTGCTACTTCATAGTTCATACACACAAGTCACAGTAAACGACCTCAAAAGAGACGTTTAATAAAATGTCACATTCGATTTAAGTAAATCAGAGTAAATTCAGGTCCCAATAATTTGATTTTTACACACGTTACAAGAGTTCAAACATGACTCATTTGTGTATTTAAAGAGAAATGATTATCGAATGTGAAGAAAAACCAAGCCTTTAAAGTTTTGATATCTGTGCATCCAAATGCTCCCATGCTCAGCTAACAAGATGTAACCTGAGAAAATACATGCAAAAACGTCAACAATAATGTTGGTGAATTCATAGGTTTAAGTAAAAGCAGTATTGAATTAAATCAAGTAATATTCCAGTAAGAAAAGTGGCGTACATCATTTCAAAGTATTATTTCTGAAATCCAAGTAGTGGTTCA
This sequence comes from Tanacetum coccineum, assembly GCA_026074375.1. Classification (NCBI taxonomy): domain Eukaryota; kingdom Viridiplantae; phylum Streptophyta; class Magnoliopsida; order Asterales; family Asteraceae; genus Tanacetum; species Tanacetum coccineum. Next base: position 9,275 of record BQNB010142387.1, on the reverse strand, counting down.
GTAAATCAAGTAGTATTTAAAAGTGGACCACAAGACTTAAGTAATGGTGGACTAAGTACGTATTCCGAAGTCCAAAACAAGTAATGTAGACAAGAGAAACAAATTCACCAAGTCTAAGTATGTATTATTGCACTAAGCTCATGACACCGAAACATTAACGTACTTCAATCAATAGACTGAAATGCCCCTCAAAAGTAGGATATATCTGCAACATCCTAGAAGTAATACCTCAAATGTTCAATGCACATGAGTCAAACTCGGACCCAAGAAAGGTGGGGATTGTCATTCCCGATAGATCTATCCACAACATTTTTTCCGCTCTACTACACTAGCAACTGACGGTTTCATGATAAACAGGGGGACTTAATGGCAGAAGAGGTACTAGGCAATAAATATTCAGGCATTATTATCAGCATAGCATACAGTTTGAATCTACACTTGTAGTCGAAGTAAAAAAAAACATGCATAGCAAATCAAGCTTTAGTAAGTTCATAAGTAATCAACCATGTATTAAAAATTCAGGTAGTAAGCAAGTAAAAACTTTAGTAAAAATAGTCATTTAACGCTTAAGTAGTAGAAATCAATTTGGTAAAATGAGCATGTATTCTCACCCCGAAAACAGTTTATGAAAACCATTAAAAGAGAAAAGGTGGGGCTATGAACTCACCTTGATTGAAGACCACAATCAATAATCAATCAATCACGAAGCGTCACCGATAACGAACTCGACCGCAACCTATAATTATGTCGCTCGGTTACTATATAATAAAGTACGACCGAATGATGCGTACATCACAACGATAGAAGTCGTATAAAATACACATGTGATGAGAAATCCACTTGCGCCTTAGATCCTAAAATCCCACAATATTAGGTTGCGATCGTTCTTTTATTTATATCATACATCGATTAAGCGAATACTTTCTATTTTAGGAAACTTTCTATTTTGGATATATTACCACATTTGGAAAGTTACCATTTTTTGCGTATATAGTCTCGGCATCCCAACTTATTATTTGTAAAAATATTTATTTACCGCGTCGAAAATTTCGACCTTTCATATTTGGTTATTAAATTACCCATATCGAGATTATGTCGCGTATTTTTCCAAGTTACTATTTTTAGATTTTATCCGTTCAATAAAACTCGGTTAAGTCTAACTTGTTCATACTTCGTAAAAAAAATAATAGCGTTTATTATTTTTTATTAAACGTCAATAAGTCTTGTATAATCCCGTTGACTTTTTTATTTTAGTCAACATTTGACTTTCTTTGACTTTTATACTTATACTTATTTCTTTACCCAAATCTGACCCGTGCCAATAGACCCTCTAAATATCATTTTCTCGATTTCGGTCAAGAAGAAAATTTTATGCAAAACGATATTCCGGACAACTTTTTAGTTTTAGTAGAGACCCGAAAACTCGACAGAAAATGCAAAAACGCCCCGTAAGAATTGCTGTGGAACTGACTATTTTATAAAAAACCGCAACAGTTTGGACCATCGGGTTTTGCCGCTATATCACATTTTCGTGGACTCCTTGACCAAAAAGAGGATATTTATAGAAAAAACGTCATTCCGGACAACTTTCGTGTTTCGCCGGAAGGCTGAAACGGTGGGGGACGCGAAAGTGCTCAAAAACGGCCTTTTGAAATCTGGACAGAACCTATTTTTTTTATAAATAGCTGAAAAAAATTTGATAAAAATTCAAATTCTTTTGGCCATAACTTCTTTCGTCTATTAAGAGTTACGGGACGTTCGGTATTACCGAAAGAAAATAAAAATAAGCTCTTTCATCTTCTAAAGCAAAAATCAGTTTTTGTTGAAAATTTTTGGACCTCGTTTCCGTAGTCTAGTTTCTGCTCGTTTTTATACTTTTCAAAACACATCAAAAAACTCATTTAAGCTTCCATTCAATATAATATTGTCTAAATATGACTAATAAACAATACATGATCAAATCAATCGACCCATAATAAAGATTAACTATTCACGCAAGATTTCCCCAAATTATCACATGCATGCACGAAACAATCGAATCAAGAAAATGACCAATAGAAACATAAAGGAATGCTTACAAAGCTACATGAGCTAATCGGACTCGATTTGTTCCTCCCTTGTCGTAGCCGAACTCGAAACCACATCCCAAACAAATACGAAATTTTTCAATTTGGGAAAGAGCTTGAAATATTAATTAGCATCCAAGAACAAACACTTACCAAAACGAAAACACGCGAATCTACTCGAAACTCTAACTAGCAACTACCCATTGCATGTCGTATATTTTTAGTGGGAAAACGTAGAAAATTAACGAGGGGATTCGGAAAATATAAGTTGTTTGGGTTAGTATGTAATTTTTTTTCCGGCGAACTCGACGGTGTACGGCGGCGTGGTGACCGGTTGCGGCAAGACGGCGACGTGGCGGTTTCCCGTGACCGAATGTTTTCGGGTGGTTTGGTGGTGGAGTAGAGAGAAGTTGTGTGTGTTTTATGTTATAAAATGACAGGTATTGAAGTAAGTAATTCACTTTTTTTTAGTTCCTTATTTTGAGCTTTTGGCAAAAATAGTCCTCCCCTCCTTTTATCTTTATATTTTTGACACATAATACTTTTACTTAATGTTTAAAAAAAAACGACAACCATGGCTCAGGATTACACTTCTGAAATTATTTTTATTTTCGTCACGACTTACTTTAGTTTAAACATTTAATTAAAAGTTGTACTCTATAAAACGCTTCGTTCGGCTTCAAGGCAAGGAACATAATGTGACGACATTCATAAAAAATATTAAATTTACGATCTTAATAAATGATAAAGAGTGCGTTCGTTACTTTTTTTTTTTTTTTACAGATGCTCGAAATCGGTTCATCGATACGCAGCGGTCAAACGCGGATAAAAAGTCGAAAAAGTATTTAAATGAAAATAAATAAGCTTCGAAGCTAAAATATGGAATATAGCTTTCTCAAACGTTTAAAAATGGATTAAATTATTTTCAAGGCACGATTCGCAACTAGCTAAATAACGACGTTATTGATTTAATACGACTAAAAACAAAAATAATAAACTCCATAAAAAAAAATTAGAAATAGAATTAAGGCTCGGTTATAAATATTGACCGTAAAATACGAGATGTTACAAGTCTTCCCACCTTAAGGGAGCGCCGTCCCGGTGCTCAATTTGTTTTATTGTCTTGGTTTACTAGATGATTAGATATGAATGGAATTTTCCTAGGTCATTGTCGTGGTTTGGTTTCCAACGAAAGCTTGAGTGAACAAAGGTCAAAGCATAGGATATATGCAATCGATTATGAGCGATTATGAATCTTAATGTAATGAGAATCTTCAAATGGAAGGATGGAATACATACTGGAAAGAAAAGTCATTGGAACGAAGAATTTAACAAGTCGTCAATTCTTGAAAGTGGCTAATGATTTATTACTATTAGATTATCAAGTTCGCGGCGGGTCATTACACATTCGGAAAAAACCCAATAACCAAAGGCACGAGTCGAAAGAAATTCATAGCCAAGGAATGATTCATACGGACGAAATACACGACTATTGTCGGATAACATAAGCCCACTCATTTATAATTTGTCACTTACAAAAAGAAGCGTCCCAATCCTGTAAGTAAGAACTTATAAACTTTGGTTCGGTAATTTAATAATTTTCTTATTCAAATGAGGAGCGTGCCCAATTCATTTCAATAAGATGATTATAATTCATCTACTTAAGTATGCGGCACAAAAACACAATATACCAAAAACAATAGAATACGAATCACGTATACGATTCAAAAGCTAAACAGTGAGTGTTCAAAACTCGAAAGTCGAACAATAAAATAAACTAGTGAATTGGGACAAAAGTACACCGAATGTCAATATTATCAAAAAGGACATAAATAAAGTCACGTTAATGTATTAGAGATCATCGCTACGCTCATATAATATTGAAGTAAAAGAACTTATTAAGACTTACCATAGTACTATGCACATATGTACGAGTATCTATACATAATACTAGTATTGACGTTCGAGGGAGAAAATAAGAAAACTGAAAGTACGCGATAATCGGAGTAAGCAACGTATATATATATATAATCGGCCGATATAAGGCAAACAGTATGACGTCATAAGATAGCCGTATGAGAGCAAAATAATAACCAAGCATTTTATATTCATTATTAATATAATATCAATAAGCATGCAAAAGGGAGCATATAAGTTACCTGAGAGCAAGTGCGCGCGGATATCGGTCAATGGTGAATGACTCTTAAAATTTTTCGAAAAACGGTTATAGTCTAGGGTTTTGAAAACAACCTAGTTCGCTATAACGAGTGCTCTAATACCAATCTGTAACACCCCCGAAATGTCAACAACGCAGCGGAATACCACTTTGGGGTGCTACTTCATAGTTCATACACACAAGTCACAGTAAACGACCTCAAAAGAGACGTTTGATAAAATGTCACATTCGATTTAAGTAAATCAGAGTAAATTCAGGTCCCAATAATTTGATTTTAACACACGTTACAATAGTTCAAACATGACTCATTTGTGTATTTAAAGAAAAATGATTATCGAATGTGAAGAAAAACCAAGCCTTTAAAGTTTTGATATCCGCGCATCCAAATGCTCCCATGCTCAGCTAACAAGATGTAACCTGAGAAAATACATGCAAAAACGTCAACAATAATGTTGGTGAATTCATAGGTTTAAGTAAAAGCAGTATTGAATTAAATCAAGTAATATTCCAGTAAGAAAAGTGGCGTACATCATTTCAAAGTATTATTTCTGAAATCCAAGTAGTGGTTCAGTAAATCAAGTAGTATTTAAAAGTGGACCACAAGACTTAAGTAATGGGTGACTAAGTCGATTCCGGAGTCCAAAACAAGTATGTAGACAAGTGAAAACAATTCCAAGTCTAAGGTTATGTATTATTGCACTAAGCTATGTACACCGGAAACCTTAACGTACTTCAATCAATAGATTGGAATGCCCCACAAAAGTAGGATGTTCTGCCAAACATCCTAGAAAGTAATACCTCAAATGTTCAATGCACCATGAGTCAACTCGTGACCCCAAAGAAAGGTGGGGATTGTCAGTCCCGATAGATCTATCCACAACATTCGCGCTCACTACACTAGCAACTGACGGTTCAGGATAAACAGGGGACTTAAATGGCAGAGAAGATACTTAGGCAATAATATCAGGCATAGCATACAGTTTGAAAACATACTATGTGTCCGAGGTAAAATTAAACATGGCATAGCAAATCAAGCTTTAGTAAGTTCATAAGTAATCAACCATGTATTAAAAGTCAAGTAGTAAGCAAGTAAAAAACTTTAGTAAAAATAGTTCATTTAACGCCTTAAGTAGTAGAATTCAATTTGGTAAAATGAGCATGTATTCTCACCCCGAAAACAGTTTATGAAAACCATTAAAAGAGAAAAGGTGGGGCTATGAACTCACCTTGATTGAAGACCACAATCAATAATCAATCAATCACGAAGCGTCACCGATAACGAACTCGACCGCAACCTTAAATATGTCGCTCGGTTATCTATATAATAAGTACGAGAATGATGCGTACATCACATCGATAAGTCGTTTAAAATTACACATGTGATGAGAAATCACTTGCGCTTAGATCTAAAATCCCACAATATTAGTTGCGATAGTTCTTTTATTTTTATAGACATCGGATTAAGCGAATACTTTTATTTTAGGAAAATTTCTATTTTTGGAAGTACCACATTTGAAAGTTACTAATTTTTGGTATGTCTCGGCATCAATTATATTTGTAATATATTTTTACCTCGTCCCGGGCAAATTGCGAATTTCATTTGGTTATTAATTACACATATAGGGATATGTCGCGTATTTTACCACAGTTACTATTTTTAGAATTTTATCTGTTCAATAACTCGTTAGTCTAAACTTGTTATATCGTACAAAATTATAGCGTTTATTATTTTTTATAAACGTTCCAATAGTCTGTATTAACCGTTGACTTTTTAAATTCAACTATCTTGACTTTCTTAGACTTTTATACTTATATTTATCTTTACCCAAATCTGACCCGCGTCAAACGACCCTTTAAATCACATTTTCACGACTCGGTCAAAGAAGAAATTTTATGCAAAACGATATTCCGGACAACTTTTTAGTTTTAGTCGAGACCCAAAACTCGACAGAAAATGACCAAAACGCCCCCGTAAGAATCTGCTGGAACTTTGACATATTTTAATAATACGCAACAGTTTGACCAGCGGTTTTGACCCGCTATATCACATTTTCGTGGACTTGACCAAAAAAGAGATATATAGAAAACGTAATCGGAACAACTTCGTGTTTCTCAGAAGCTGAAACGGACTCGAAAGTGCTCAAAACGCCTATTGAAAATCTGGACAGAACTTATTATTTTTTATAATAGTGAAAATTTTTTATAAACATTCAAAACCTCTTTTGGCCATAACTTTTCGTTATTAAGGAGTTACGGACGTTCGAATTACCGAAAACGAACATAAAATAAGTGTCTGTTCTTATCTAAATCTAAAATCAATTATGTTAAAGTTTGGACATCGGATTTCCCGTGTCAAAGTTTCTGCAAGTTTTTATTACTTTTCAAAACACATCAAAAACTACTCGTATACTAAACATATGTCCAGATTTGACCTATTTTCTTGTTTTGGCCATAACTCACTCATCCCAAGGAGTTGGTTGAGCATCCAACTATCCTATGATGATAAGACATGTATTTTTCCAGTCATTTAATTTAAGCATAGGCTCCAGGCCAAATAATTTTAGATAATCACACGTTTTGCTACTGTTTTCAAAACAGTCCTAATATTTCAACTTAAAACCTTTATAAACTTCATTTTAATCATCATCTACCCACTTGCAATGCCATACTAATCTAAAACACCCTCAAGAACATAATCACACATATATATTCAGAACTTAAACATCCATTTTCATGGATGAAAATCAAAGAAAACAAGAAATAAAAAGGTAAGGCTTAATAAAAGAAAGATAGGGCTTACAAAAAGAAAGATTAAGGCTAGAGAATCAAACACCAATCCCTCTTTTCTTGTGTGGGCTGAATCGAACCAAAGAACACAAGATTAACAAGCTTCTAACCCTTCTCAAATGATGATAATACTCTTCCAACAAAACCCCAATCAAACCCTTCAAGAAAACCTCAAGAAACAAGCCCTAACTTCTTCAAATCTTCATGAATCTTTACCAAACTTTGCAAGAGGCTTTAGGATGGTGTTATAATGGATAAAAGGAGTAGGAAAATTTTGTGAGAGTGGTGATGGTGGTGCTATTGTGTTCGGCAGCAGCAAGAAGAAGGGAAGGAAGGAAAAATTTTTGAAATGGTGAGAAATGAAAGGTTTTGCATGTATGGAGAAGTGGAGTGGTATGATGAGTTTATAGAAAAGAGAAAAAAGGGTGGTGTGTGGTTATGTACAAACCGGCCATAGACCTTGGGGTTGTAAAAAAGATAAAAAAAAATTTTTGTTATAAGTTTAATTAAAGTATAGTGTATGGTTAATTAAATAAAGGTAAAGTTTTAAGGTAAAAACGCGAGTTTTAGCAAGAATTTACGTAAACGCGAAACACAACGGAAAATGAAAATGGTGTAAATTATAATCATCGGGGAATATTATGAGATTATTAAATCACTTAAGATGCGAAGACGGAATAGATTTCTAAATACGGCTCACGCAAAGCTAAGAACGAGAAAATCTTACTAAATCGGGTAAACGTAAAATTAATAACTCGCTTAAAAATGAAAATAGAAATAAAGCTCGGAGTAAATAGTGACCTTAAATACGGAATGTTACATCCTCCCCTCCTTAAGGGAGCGCCGTCCCGGTGCTCAATTTGTTTTATTCGTCCTTGGTTTACTAGTGATTAGATGAGTGGATATACCTAGGTCATTGTCGAGGTTTCCAACGAAAGCTTGAGTGAACAAAGGTCAAAGCATAGGATATATGCAATCGATATGAGCGAATGAATCAAATGTAATGAGAATCTTCAAATGGAAGGATGGAATACATGACTGGAAGAAAAGTCATTGGAACGAAGAATTTAACAAGTCGTCAATTCTTGAAAGTGGCTAATGATTTATTACTATTAGATTATCAAGTTCGCGGCGGTCAATATACATTCGGAAAAATCCATATAACAAAGCACGAGTCGAAAGAAATTCATAGCTCAAGGAATGATTCATACGGACGAACACACGCTATGTCGGATACACATAAGCCCACTCATTCATAATTTGTCACTTACATAAAGAGGCGTCCCAATCCATATAAGTGATGAATTATGAACTTATGGTTCGGTGATTTATAATTTCCTTATTCAAATGAAGAAGCGTCCTAATTCATTTCAATAAGATGATTATAAATCATCCTACTTAAGTATCGCCGGCACCAAAAACACAATATCAAAACAATAGATTACGAAGCAACGTATACGATTCAAAAGCATAAAGAGAGTGTTCAAACTCGAAGTCAAATGATAGAATAACTAGCGAAATTGACAAACTACGCCGAATTTCAACATCATAAAAAAAAGAATGAAGCAAGGTCGTGTAAATGTTTCGGAGATAACCGCATCGCTCACAATATATCGAAGTAAACGAACTCATTAAGAAGTACCATAGTACTATACACATATGTACAAGTATCTATATATAATACTAGTATTGACGTTCGAGGGAGAAAATAAGAAAACAGGAAGTACGCGATAGTTGGAGTAAGCAACGTATATATATAATCGGCCGCTATGAAGCAAATAGTATGACGTCATAAGATAGACGTATGAGAGCGAAATAATAACCATGTATTATATACAAATTATTAATCGTAGAAGTGATCTTGTTGAAATAACGGATGTGAGCATGTGGGTCTTCTTTATCATTGCCAAAAAATTGCTTGTTTTGAACAAGATTCAGAAGACCCTGCTTGATCTCAAAGTTATTTGCGGTGATTTCGGGAACAACGATCGCATCCTCGTAACCCTCGGTGGGTGCTTTGAGTAATTGCGCCATAGTAAGATTATCGGCCATCGTATCTATGGGAGGATTAAAAGTTTTTTTATTGTTATTTGGTTTCTCAAGATTGGGTGATTCAATAGAAGTTTGTCGGACTTGTTGTTGTCGACGTTTACGGGCTTGAGAACGAGTGCCCATGCACAAAATAGGAATATAAAAAGAAAATTTACACTAAAATTTTTTTGGTTTTTCAATAATTTATTCATAGT
>BQNB010142386.1:0-17144 GCA_026074375.1 Tanacetum coccineum | reverse complement strand
AAAAACTCTGAAGAAATAATGAATGATAACTTATTTTCAAAAACGACTCTTCTGATTCGTTTTCTATGATTATGACTATTGTACCCTTGAAGTAATACCCCAGATTAGCTTCCGCTGCTATATGTAAAAATGGGGGTGTTACAGTTAGCTTAATTTTAAGTATATACTGAGTGTAACAGCTACTTTCATTAAGCTTTTTCATAGCTTATCTGAATTTCAAACTGCTTTTTGATTGATGATTATTGTAGCTTATTTCATAAGCTTTTTAGTGGTATAAACCACTAAGCCATAAGGATATGTCTTCTAGCTTAAAAATAAGCTATAAAGTGCCTTTATAGGCTGTTTGGTTAACAGTTTTTAGCCAAAAGCTTATTTGCTTGTTTGAGCTTATGGCTTATTAGAATTGCTTATATTAGGTTTAGTCTTGCTTATTCGGTTATTTTTAATCCATTTTAGCTTATCTTAGCCTAGGTTAGAGCTTATTAGAGCTTATTGGTTCTTTTAGTTTAAAATTTTTTCAGTTTAAAAGCCTTTAAGTGATTCTGTCCCTTTAAGCCTAGTATAGCTCATCTTATTTACTTATTTATGTTCCTTAGTGCTTATTAGGTGTTTGTTTAAGCCTGTGTTAGCTTATTTTGCCTTTCATTAGCTTATTTAGTTTTAAAATTGCCAAACAGTTTAGATCATTAGTTACTTAGTTAAGATTAACATTCTGTCAAGCTTTTTGAGCTTATTTCTAAGCTTATTTCTAAGTTTTAAAAATTTTGTTTTCACAAAAGTTGTTGGTTTACAGCTTATTTATAAGCTGGTAAAATTTTATTGGCAAAAATAAAAACATTGGGAAAGTGGGCTGTATATCCTATATAGTTAGAAGATATGTTGATATCTTATAGAAGTTTAGAAGATTTATAGTTATCTTGTAAAGGACTCCTTGGTGTATAAAAGGAGATCTTAGGTTATGGTTTAATATAACACATCGATCAGTCTTTCCTTGTATTTATAGTATTACATAGATATTATTCTAAGTATTAAAGAGTAGATTCCGCATACTCTTTAGTATCAACAAAGTTTCTAGCATAGTTGTCTTGAATCTATTCAATACAACTAACCATTTAACAAGGTTTGCAAGATCTAGTTGGGATCAACAAATTAGTTGTTAGTCATTATTTAGTCAATCATTATCTTGTCAAGTATTAATCAGTTGTAAGTCAAACCTCTCCCTAAGTTCTCTCTATATCTCTCAAGTACTATCATCTCCAATTGTATCTTTTTTTCTATCTTTTCTTTACCTAAATCTTCAATTCTAACAGCCATTGTTGACTTTATTTGGTTTCTGTAGGATCCCGTAACACTTCACTTCATATATATCATACACGAAATCGGACTAGAAATGAGAAAGAGAGATTGAGTTGTTTAGAGAGAGAAAGAGGAGAGAGAAATGAGAGAGAAAAGAGAAAATATATTTTTGATATTTTGAACAACTAACTCTTTTCTAAATAGAAAAGAGTTTATATACCCCGCCGCGTTAAATGACGCGCGGGATATTTAACTAGGACCCAGGCTCGGGTTTTGCTTGGGATTAAACCCGAAACATATACAATATTAGATTAACTATCGAGCCCGATTCCCGATATTATCCTATTACAACATTAACTAATTGATTGACCGAGACTTAAATACATAATGAACGAACTTCATGTTCGACTCAATATTTTGAGGCTAACAATCTCCCCCGAAGTGAGTTCATTGATGACACTCCTTCATGAGATCAATGAGATTGCTTTTGTCGTTAAGCTCATGCGGTCTTGGTCTTTCTCTTTGTTATTTGTTGTAGGCTTGTTCCTTCATGCTTTGCGATCTTGACTTTGAGCCTTTGTCATTGTCTTTATCGTCTTTGCCATCTTGCGATCTTATGTCTTTGACCAACATGCTCATACTTTTGCATTATCTTGAAAGCTTCAAATCAGAGTTAGCGGAAGTCTTTGTCTTTAAATCTTGAGCTTTCTAGATAGTATGTCTTCGTTGATTGAGCATTTGAATGGGATTGAGGTTGCCGTTACCACCGTTTGAACCTGTAGTTTACGTTAGTGATTAAACGAGAAAATTGATTTGAAAATCAATCGACGTGTCACTCGTTAAAGAGTTTTTGTAACACATCGAGAGTGTCATGTTTTTATCAAAATTCATCAACCGTCAATTCATTTACTGGACCAAATTGATATCCAGTTGTCACAAGTTTGATTCATATAGAATCTCGCAAGTCACCTACCAAGAGCTTGTTTGATGCTGGCTCAAGCAGGATTTCCATCTTCATTGTGAATACATTAGTATCACTCGGATGTTCTGGCAAATATCACAATGATATTGCGTAGGACTCTTGATAACAGCTTGTGAACCTGATGATGTTCAACAAGTGTTTGAAATGGAATGTGTCCTAACGAGATTTTGATTGATCTCTTGGCTCTAGACTCGATTAGTGCATTTTGGTTTTAGTACTCGGAGGCTGGAGCAGACTGCCACCTATTCAATATCAACAATCTCGGAATGAGATGTCAATAGATAACGTGTGTATCTCCGTGACAAATGAGACAAGTTTCTGTTAAGAGAAACCCGAATGGCTGGGAAGGGTTGTGCATTGCATCACTGGGTCTATGATGTCGTTTTCAATGTCAGCAATCAACTTGTGATTCTGACAGCATATGTATTGACCCGGTTTCTGCCTTAAGTTGTGTGGAGGGCTTCTTTGTTTACACCCTTTATCCATACATTTCTTTTTAATTCTTCAACGCCTTCAATGCTTACCAAGACGTCATTACTAACACCATGTTGTGATTGTTCCAGTGTTAACTCAATCTTAGTCGGCATTATTCCCATATACATTCATCTCCAATCATACCTAAGGACTGCTATTTCTAACTTTGGATTATCCTTGGGTAGATCCTCCGGTTCTGGTTGGATCATAGGATTGATTCCTAACCTAACCACCTTATGACTTCAGAATCGTCGTGAAATTAAGATGTTGTTGGGTATAAGATCGAACCATAAAAACTTTTCTTCAGCACATTGAGGTCGAAAGATATATTTTTAATTACATTTTCTCCCCTTATTTTAAATAATAAACACTTAGTTTTTGAAATACCTTGTGATTAAAATTTGTCTTGAAAAATCCGTGGGAGAAAATATGGTCAGCATGAATAGTTTGGAACATTTTGATAATGTTTTGAATACATAAGAATGGTCGTTGATGATGTATCCAAGAACATTAAAACTTTGATTTATTCGAAAAATCTCCCCTTCAAAATAGGACCAATTAGAAATTGTTGTCTTTTGACGATATTGTGATGGGTTGGAGTGTTGAACACAACAATTTTGAAAAGATTATGAATGGGTCATCGAGAAATTCTTGAAAAATTGTGTTCAACTTTTTGAAAAACCAGATGTTAGAGGACTTCTCTTCTACGTAAGGGTAAGCGCACTGGAAACGTCACTTTCCTTTTTCCTTGAGCTAAGAAAACATTGAAGTCTTGTAAGGAAACAGCTCAAGACCGAGGAAACGTTTAATTTTCTCGTTGTTTGTTGTGTGAATTATTTTTAAAGACTCGCCGGAATAATTAATGCCGTCGGTGGATTGGCCAGAAAATCTGTTGCGGCCACTTTAGTCGCCGGTTTTGGTTAGACTTATGGAATGTTGAAAAAAAATTTCTATCTAAGGAATGTATTTAAGGGACTGGCTGGCAATGGTGCAATTACACTTAATACATGACTGGCAAAGGTGCAATTTGAAGTTATGCATCGATAGTGATATTTCTGGATACTTCTACTTCCGTCTCTTCTACCTACCTTCTTCTTAGATGTTGTGACGGTATGTGGGTTTTCGGTTCTTTCTTTTCTTTGTCCATCACTATTATCTATAGAGCCGACTAAAACACACATACAATCACTCGATTATGTTACACACACAATCACTCATACTAATATGTACTATTAAGATGTTTAAAAGGGTATCTAAATTAATGATATTTTTTATGATTTTGTGTAGGTTTTTGCAAAATTTGACCTATGCAATGAATGGTGGGAGATGACAACCTGCATCTGATCTACTTGCAAAAAGGGTTTTTACTTTTTACGCAATCCTCTGCTGTGCTCAAAATCGTCTTCCGAAAACAGTCCACCGATTTATAAGTAAGTTATTATGTTCTTCATTATTTATTTGAGTTTATTGTATATATGAATTTTGATTTTGATGTTGCTTTAGGTTTCTTCATTTATACGAATTTTGACTTAAGTATTCTTTCCTCTAATTATATATGTATACATAAATGTGGGGAGGCTTGCTAGAAGTATATGTCTGAGATTTATGTATACATGATAATATTGTCATTGTGTTATGTGTTTGGCAGTAAAAAGAGGTGCAGAGTTAACCATCGGTACGTTTGAAACTCTTAGATGTTCGTCATTGTGAAAAGGCCATGTGTTCGGACGCAATCTCATTTGAATACTAACATTACGGGTATGTGTATGCAAGAACGAGCGGGTGGCTTTGAACCGGTTGAGGATGCCGGCTGACTGACGTAGTTTGTTCTTGCAGGTTTGTCAGCTCAGGCCCATTGTTTTTTTAAATGCTGATTTATCGACATGGATTCTAACCTTCCAATCTATTTTACAGTAAAAAGAAGTCAAGATGGGGCATCCGGTGCGTCTACAGCTGCTAAATGTTCGTGACCGCAGAAACGTCCATGTGTTCGAAAACCATTTCCTTCGAATAGTGATATCATAGATGGTTGTATGCAACATGGAACGATCAATTTGAATCGCGTTAGTGGTGATAGTCAACTAAATCAACCTGCTTATATAGGTTTGGGAACTTATTTGCATACAACTTCTAAATCTTTCGTGTCCTGTGCAAATTTTTCTCTGAATTATACAAATACCAAATTTACACCGTAGTGATAAATTAGTTGTCATTGCAGATCATGAAGGTTATCCGACACTTTGTAGGAAAATGTGTTGCTACAGACCAGATACGAGCATCTGTAATCTACATGACAGAAGTGCACGACGTTCTAGAGCTCAAGGTAAAACAAAAAGTCACTATTGTATTCAGCTTTCCTTCATTTTCCTTATTTATATTCTGAATCGTGCAGAACCATGGGTTCTAATCTTTTGATCTGTTTTACAGTAAAAAGAAGCCGGGATGGGGCGTCTGGTGCGTCTACAGCTACTAAATGTTCATTAGCGCAGAAACGTCCATGCGGAATTCTAACCGGTCTACTCACGTCTGGCGGTTTAGAGTTTGGAAAGTGCTACAGCTTGCCTGCTCTTAGTGGTCCATGGATTGGTAATATTTTTAATCCTACTAACAATTTTTCTCAAGCCTTAAAAAAATGTGAATGTGTTGCTGTATTCTTATTAGTATATATAACTAAAGAGCGCTACAAATACAACCATCGCTCCTGTCGTTTTGGCGTTGGGCTAACTGAAGCCTGCTTACGTTGGTCCAGGTCCAGCATCTTATTTTTTTTCTTTTTTGTTCTCTCTTTTACCCCATCCATCACCGCTAAGCTTCCAGGCAATTCTAAATCAGAGAATACGTGTGTTTGGGCACTTCCTGTTCCTACTAGAAAATTCGGCCGCCGGTCTTATGTTTCGGTTTAAAAAATTGAAAATGCGGGTTTTGGATTAAAGAATTGAAAATGTAGGTTTCGGTTTAAAAAAAATAGGCATTTAGCTCTTTGCACGAACACTTGAATTGCCAGATGTTATAACACCTATAGTTACATTTTCATATATTACGGGATTTATGGCTTATACCGGTATTAACGGTGAATCAGGTAAAAGCACCCATTTGCGCTGGAAATGGATCAATTACAAGCTGAACCTAAATCTGAGCCACTAGAGCTTCATGTGTCCGCCGCTGAAACTTCAATCTTCTTTTCAGGTACTTTTTTTTATCAAAAGTACTCGGTATGTGTATTGCCTTCTTTTACGAAATGGTACATCGTATAGACACAAAAACAAATTGTGCTCACTGGTAAGTTGTATTTATTGGCTTTCTTCATGAAGATAGATCAGCCCTTCGGTTGTGTCAATAATAATCTCAAATTTCCTCTCTCGGTTTAGCTCCATAACATTTATGTTGTTAATGATGAATATGAACATGATGTGGTCTATGATGCGTGTCAATGTTAAAATAAAGGCCAATCTTGGTTGAAAGAATATATAATAAATCTTAGTTGTTCTTGGAAGAATTTATGTTCTTTTTCACAAAAAGTACTCCCTCCGTCCCATATTAAGTGTCCATTTTTGACTTTTTAAAGTCTTTTTTCTTCAACTTTGACCTTAATTATTTCTTCTTATGTTATATGATACTCAATGCAAAATATATGAATGGATAGAGTTTCGAATGTATTTTTCATTGGTATAATTTTCAGTAAGCATTATATAACATAAAGAAAAATATTTACGGTCAAAGTTTATGAAAAAAGAATTCAAAAAGTCAAAAATGGACACTTAATATGAGACGGAATGAGTATTTTTTTAACAACTGCTTAATATCCTAGAAAAGTAAAAAGTAAAATACAATATCCAAATCATCCACAGAAGCAGAATATAGGTCTCTATCTTCTGCTGCTTGTGAGATTATTTGGATACAAAAGTTGCTTATGGATCTTAAAACCAAAGTTACTCTCCCTATAGATCTTTTTTGTGATAATAAGTCTGCATTGCAGTTGGCCATCAATCCTGTTTTTCATGAAAAGTCTAAACACTTTGAGATTGATGTGCACTTTATCAGAGAAAAAATTGCAAAAGGGTTATTGAATACAAAAAAGATTTGTTCTTCAAACCAAGTTGCAGACATTTTTACTAAACATCTTCCTGTGTATCAACAACAGATTTTATGTGAAAAAATGGGGATGTTTGACTTATTTAGTAAACAGATTAAGGGAGAATGTTCAAACAAACCTTAAAAGTGCTTATAATCTGTTCTAAATAAGCTGTTATTTCTCTTGGCTTATTCTTTGGTTTCTATAAGTTATGTTTTGCAGGTTATAACATTGAGGGTCTAAACCTGTTCATTCTAAAGGTTATTAGAAGTTCTGTGCAAGAATTGAAGTTGGTTGATAGTTGAAGGTTATATTGTGGACAAAGGATAATTCCAAGGGCTTCTATGGAACTTCGGAGGCTATATAAAGAAGGGTTAAGAGCAGAGCTCATTAACACGCTCCCTTAACCCTAAATCTCTCTCAAATCTCTCTAATCGCTTTTCTCAATCACTTTGTAATCGTTCGACTAAGATCTTCTTAATCTTGTCTATTTCTCATTGTAATCATTTGATTATTATTAGTTTGATAATAACCTGATTTTATATTATTTCTGGATTAAGTTTGGTTGGTAATCTGTGCCAACTAGGTTATTATTGATTTGATATTTGATTATCTGGGTTCTTTCTATTGATTCTGATACCATCGCACACATGCGTATGTAATGTTGGCTTGATAATGAAAACTTTATATACTTGTAACGCCGTCTTTTCGAATATTCTTTCAAAAGACAATTGACAAGTATGAAAAATATTGCCACTTCAAACAAGGTTGTGTTTTTAAAAGAAAATAAATATGAATGTTTCTATATTTTGATCGACTTAGTCTTTGATCTCATTTTCTTTTTAGCACTTTCAAAGTTGCAAGTACTAATATTGTTGTGTATATTAGTATTTGGCATAAGGTCATACCTGAATTGGCCATTGAGTGACTTGCCATGAAAGGGCAGAATTTTGAATAAAAGAGTTTTAAGACATACCAAGGATCTTATCATGAAAAGTAGACTGTGGTTTCGGCTAAGAAAGTTGACACTGTTAGCATGGCAGATTATCATTATCCAATCAATAATTAGTTGTCAAATTGATTAGTCAATCAATTAGTTGTTAGTCATTATCTAGTCAATCATTATCTTGTCAAGCATTAATTAGTTGTAAGTCAAACCTCTCCCTAAGTTCTCTCTATATCTCTCAAGTACTATCATCTCTAATTGTATCTTTTTCTATCTTTTCTTCATCTAAATCTTCAATTCTAACAGCCATTGTTGACTTTATTTGGTTTCATATCAAATAAAATAAATAGTTTAATCGATTGGTTAAGATAAAAGGTGTATCACATCATTTTATGTCAATATGTTCACCTGTACCCTAGCCCAATATGTGGCCCACAAGACTAATGTTGCTCAACAGTTTACACCATAAATGCATTACAGATTGTCACATCACTATTTATGCATCTTAGCTTACTACTCTACCAAGTGCGTTTAGCACTATGCCGCTGCAAGACCCGACTTGGCACATGGATACTAGTGCCTCTTCTCATTTAAATTTTAATGCAAGTAATTTAAGTACCATGTTTGATAAGCGCTCTTTTCCATCTGTTCACGTTGGTGATGGCAAGTCTATTCTCGTCACCAACACAGGCCATAGCATTATTCTTTCCCATCATCGCCCACTTCATCTTCATAATGTTCTTGTAACCCCTAATATAATTAAAAATATCATTTCTGTTTGTCAGTTCACTAGGGACAATAATTGTACTATTGAATTTGACGCCTTTGGTTTTTCTGTGAAGGATTACTTGACTCGTCATATCCTCCTTCGATGTGACAGCTCGGGCGATCTCTATCCAGTTACCAAGCCGTCAACTTTTCCCACTACTTTTCTCTTGACAAGTGCTTTCACATGGCATCAACGCCTTAGACATCCGAGTGATCAAGTGCAACGTTCGCTTGTCTCTAGTCATTTTATTTCATGTAATAAAGAAAAATCTTCACATATTTGTCATGCTTGCCAACTTGGCAAACATGTGAAGCTTCCCTTTCATAGTTAGGATTCTATTGTTGACATTTTTTCGATATTATTCATTCTGATTTATAGACATCTCCCATTATTAGTTCTAGTGGTTTTAAATACTATGTCTTATTCCTTGATCATTTCTCTCATTACTTATGGATATACCCTCTTCGTTCAAAGTCTAACATGTTTGATAAATATTTGCACTTTCATAATTATGTTAAAAACCAATTCAAATGCGAAATAAAAAGATTCCAATGTGATCATGGCGGTGAGTTCGATAACAACCGACTTCACACCCTCTTTGCCAAACATGGCATTCAACTTAGATTCTCTTTCCCTAAAACATCCCAACAAAATGGCAAGGCAGAACGAATAATGCGAACAATCAACAATATCATTCGCACTTTACTTTTTCAAGCACACCTCCCCCCCACCTTTTGGTTCAAGGCTCTCTATATGGCCACCTATCTACTCAACCTTCTACCTTCTACCGCAATTCACAATGAAATACCTTATACTCGCCTTTTTAACAAACCACCCGATTACTCTCGCCTACGAATATTTGGGTGTCTATGCTACCATCACCTTCACTCCCCACACAAACTTGCTCCACGAGCCACTCCTTGTATATTTTTGGGCTACCCTGCTTACCATCGTGGTTTTCGATGCCTAGACCTTGAAACAAAAAAAATTATCCTCTCTAGACATGTCACTTTTAACGAAACCCAATTTCCATACCGTTCTATGACACCCTCATCCCCGCCTTCTTACACCTTCCTTGACCCCACACCTTCCCCCCTCTTAAACACCCTCGCATCAGCCCTTATACCTCCCCTAACTCACGAAACAACTCAGCCCAACAATACGACCATCCCTAATGCAGAGCCCAACACCCCATACGGCCCAACACCCCAAGGCCCAACTCCTACCAACCCATCACCTTCACCTCAATCCACCCTCCTAACTTTAAGAGCCCACAACCACGCCAGCGGCCCATCTACTTCGGCCCATCAAACCAGTCAACTACCACCACTAACTTTTAATTTTCCAAATACCTAGCCAAACACCGAACTGTACATGAACCTCCTCGTACTCATCCCATGATCACTCGGTCATAATCAGGCATTGTCAAACCTATCGATCGCTTATCTCTACATACTTCTTTTATTTCTCCTATCCCTAAAAATCCATCCCACGCCTTAAAGGACCCAAACTGGCGTAATGCTATGTACGATGAATATAATGCATTGGTTAAAAATGGCACTTGGTTACTTATACCAAGGCCCGCAGGTGTTAATATGGTTCGCTCCATGTGGTTGTTTAAGCATAAGTTTCATGTTGACGGGACTTTAAGCCGCTATAAGGCTCGTTTAGTTGCTAACGGTAGTAGTCAGCAACTAGGTGTTGATTTTGATGAGACGTTTAGTTCGGTCGTTAAACCGGCCACCATTCGCACGGTCCTTAGCCTTGCCGTGTCTTGTCAATGGCCCATACACCAACTTGATGTTAAGAATGCCTTTCTTAACGATGACTTATCTGAGACTTTGTACATGCATCAGCCTTCTGTTTTATTGACAATCGGTATCCTCATCATGTTTGTATTTTACAGAGATCTTTATATGGACTGAAACAAGCACCTTGTGCTTGGTTTTAGCGATTTGCAGGTTATGCCACACGAGCTGGATTTTATCATAGTCGCTGCGATTCCTCATTGTTTATCTATAGACATGGTTCTCAGGTTTCTTATTTACTTATTTATGTGGATGACATCATTCTCATAGCTTCCTGTCCAGCCCTACTTCAGCAGATTACTTTCTTGGTATTTTTGCTGATCGTACTCCTATAGGTTTGTTTTTGTCACAGAAAAAGTATGCTTTACAGCTCTTTGAGCGTGCTCACATGGTTAGTTGTAACCCTTCTTGGACACCTGTTGATACAGAGTCTAAACAGGGTCCAGAAGGTGCTCCTGTTTAGGATCCTACTTTATATCGCAGCCTTGAAGGGGGTCCAGTATTTTACTTTTACACGTCCAGATTTGTCTTATGCAGTGTAGCAGATTTGCCTTTATACGCATGATCTGAGAGAGCTACATTTAGCTGCTCTCAAGCGTATCTTGATATATGTTTAGGGTACTTTGGATTTAGGCCTTCACTTATATGCGTCCTCCACTACCTCTCTGGTTAGTTATACTGATGTTGATTGGGCGGGTTGTCCAATTACACGCAGGTCTACCTCAGGTTATTATGTATTTTTAGGTGATAACTTATTATCTTGGTCCGCTAAACGACAACACACTCTTTCACGTTCTAGTGTCGAAGCTGAATACCGGGGTGTTGCTAACATTGTAGCAGAAACTGCATGGCTTCGTAATGTTCTTCGTGAGTTACACTCTCCTTTATGGACTGCAACTCTTGTCTACTGTGATAATATTAGTGATGTTTATATGTCTGCCAACCCTGTTCAACATCAACGGACGAAACACATTGAGATCGACATTCATTTCGTCCGAGATATGGTTACCGCTAGTCAGATTAGAGTTCTACATGTGCCTTCTCGTTTCTAAAATACCGATATTTTCACCAAGGGGCTGCCTTCCGCATTGTTTGAAGAATTTCGATCTAGTTTGAGCGTACGACCTCTTCCCGCTCGAACTGCAGAGGAGTATTAGCATGACAGATTATCATTATCCAATCAATAATTAGTTGTCAAATTGATTAGTCAATCAAATAGTTGTTAGTCATTATCTAGCCAATCATTATCTTGTCAAGCATTAATTAGTTGTCTATCCACATAGCCTTGTACCCCTATAAATTGTAACGAATGATGAATGAAATGGAACACACAAAGTTTCACCATTCAATAGACACGTGGGTGTATCTTGCGGCAAAATGGGCAAACATTCACACTTCCCATATTAGGTAGTTAAAATTTGTCAGAGTCAACATTATTAATAATCCGCTAATGAGTAATCGAGTTCAAACATGAAGAAGTATGAATTGACAATTTCAAACATGAACAACGCCTATGCTTTGAGGACATTACAGTTTCTCTTCCATATTTTGGCCATCGGACTAGTTGGACATCTTCCCGAACGAGCAAAAAGTTTAATATACGAGAACAAGTAAAAGAATAACTTAGCAAAGAAGAGCCTTTAAAAAAATAACTTAGCAAAGAGGATGCTTTTTGCTAATGAACAACCGATTAAAAAAAGTATTTGAATACATCCCACGTCCGTCTGCATGAAATAAATAAGAGGAAGTGATGTTGTATAAAACCATATACATGATTTTATAAAAATCACTTACCTGGATGGGATCAATGGATGATCAAAAAGGTCCATGGCCTAGGTTGGTGACCTCATTGCACTTTAGAGGGGTGCCTGCCTAAGGACGGCCTAAGAGGTCGAGCCTGCATCATAATTTGTTGAAGGGGATTGCTTCCGCGCAGCCCAATCCATTCTTTAGTTATAAATTTTCTATAAGCTATTGAAGTCTAAACTTCATCTTAGCATATTCCTTTGTATCATTGTCTATTGTGTGTTGGGTAGAGGTTTGGTTCGTGTGTAGCTTCTGTATGGTTCAAGGGTGGTTCATGCATTGTTCGGTCTTGGTTCGTGTGTGGTTCAGGTGAGGTCTGTGTATGGTTCAGGGGTTGTTAGTGTATCGCTCAGGTGTGGTTATTGTTTAGGTATGGTTTAGGTAGCTGTATGTTCAATGTCAAGTGTTTTAGGTTGTGGTGGTTGTTTAAGATTATTGTTATTGTTCTTTGGTTCGGGTCACGTATTGTTGTGGGCGTGGTTTTGAGGAATGTTTTAATGTTTTTGTAGGTAGTATGTTTGGGGAGTTTGTATCGTGTTTGGAACTCTGGTTAGGAATGGCGGAAAGTGATTTGGTCGTGGTGAAGGATCTGATTTATAAGTGTTTGTTGTGCCTATGGTCATGGTTCAAGGGCCCGGATCGGTCGCTTTGGCATGGCATTATTTAGTTAGTGGTGTTCATGCACTTTGAGGCTTATTATTAGTTGTGTGACTTGCCCAACCGGGCATGAAAGTGCAGAATTCTGAACAAGAGATTGTTCGAGACATACAAAGTAGCCTATCATGACAACAAAAATGAAAAATTAGACCGTAGTTTAGCTAAGAAAGTTATTACGTGGGTGCATTTTGAGACGAAAATGGGTACACGTTCACATATTAGGTAGTCAAAATTGTCTCAGTCGACGTAACTAATAAGAATCCACAAATAAGTTTTCAAGTTCAAACATGAAGAAGTTAGAATTGTTCTAACATGAACAAGTTAGTTATCAAGTTCAAGCATGAACAACACCGTTGCTTGCGGACATTACAATTTATCTTCCTTGTGTTGGCCATTGGACTATTTGTTGTCTATTAAAGCATTCCATAACATCCCGCATTGGTGCGTTTGCAAAGATGAGATGAAGCAGTGTTTGTATAAAAAGCGATAGAGGATATTGAGAAAATCACTTACCTGGATGGGGTTGATGGATGATCAAAAAGGTCCATGGCCTAGTTGGCGACTTCCATTGCACATTGGAGACGCCTCCTAAGGTCGGCCCAAGAGGTCGAGCCTACATCATAAATTGTTGAAGGGGCTTGTGTTCGCGCAGCCCCGCCTGATAAAGGTATAAAGTTACTTTAAGCTATTGTTTTAAAGTACTGTAGTTCAAACTTCATCTCATCTTATTCGGTAATGAATAAGATATTGAGCACAACTTTTTTATCTTAATTACTAAATTTACACATGGGCAAATTCGTTTATCGAATTTGTTTTCTATTTAGTCATTTGAATTACCAACAATGTCAAATAGCATAAGTTTTTATTCTAAGAATCTAAGTAGAGGTGGCAAAACGGGCGGGCGGGCATGGGCACCGGGCAAAACGGGCAACGGGCTAAAACGGGCACGGGCTAAACGGGCACATATGGGATAAATAGACTTTTTGGCGAATCTTATTTATTTAATTCTTTTTACGTTTTCGCCGGTTTTTTTTAAGATTTCGCCCGTTTTTTTACGATTTCGTTTGTTTTTTTACGATTTCTTCAGTTTTTTTACGATTTCTTCAGTTTTTTACGATTTCGTTTGTTTTTTTTACGATTTCGTTAGTTTTTTTAATGTTATCGTCCGTTTTTTTACGTTTTCGTCCGTTTTTTTACGATTTCGGCAGTTTTGTTATGTTTTCGTCCGTTTTTTTACGATTTCGTCTGTTTTCATACGATTTCGTCCGTTTTTTTACGATTTCGTCCGTTTTTTTACGATTTCGTCAGTTTTGTTACGATTTCGTCCGTTTTGTTACGATTTCGTCAGTTTTGTTACGATTTCGTCCTGTTTTTTTCGATTTCGTCCATTTTTTTACGATTTCGCCCGTTTTTTTACGATTTCGTCAATTTTTTACGATTTCGTCAGTTCTTTTACGTTTTCGTCAGTTTTTTTACGATTTCACTCTTTTTTTACTATTTCGTCAGTTTTGTTACGATTTCGTCTGTTTTTTTACGATTTCGTACGTTTTTTTCGATTTTGTCAGTTTTGTTACGTTTTCGTCTGTTTTTTTACGATTTTGCCTGTTTTTTTATGATTTTGCCCCTTTTTTTACGATTTTTAGTTCTACTCGTTTTTTTACGTTTTGGTTTGTTTTTTTACGTTTTCGTCTATTTTTTTTCGGTGTTCGCCCGTTTTGTACATTTCGCCGGTTTTTTTGATTCGTCCGTGTTTACATGATTTTCTTTCGTTTTTTTACTATTTGCATTTTTTACAATTTTGCATTTCTATATGATTTTGCCTTTTTTTTACGATTTGTCAATTTTTTTCGTTAAGAAAACAGACGAAATCGTTAAAACTAGACGAAATCATTATAAACCATACGAAATCGTTAAAACCATACGAAATCGTAAAAACGACAAAAACGTAAAAAAAACGGATGAAAAGGTAAAAAACGAGCAAAAACGTAAAAAATTGACGAAATCGTAAAAAAACGGGCTGGAATGTAATAAATCGGATCTCTAGAAAACGTAAAAACTATTGAAACGTAATAGAAATGACCGAAATCATAAAAAAAAGGACGAAATCTTTTTAAAAGGTCGAAATCGTAAAAAAAAAGCTAGACGAACAACGTAAAAAAACTGCACGAAATCGTAAAAAAACTGACGAAAAGTAAAACAACGAGCAGAAATTGTAAAAAACGAAATGAAAACGTAAAAAAAACTGAGAAAACATAAAAAATGACGAAATCGTAAAAAAAAAACGAACGAAATCGTAAAAAACTGGACGAATCGTAAAAAAAAAAAACTCCGGAAACGTAAAAAACTGGGGACGAAATCATTGAAAAAAAAATATGAATCAGTAAAAAAATGACGAAATCGTAAAAAAAAAGCTGTGACGTAAAGTAAAAAAAACGGACGAAATCGTAAAAAAACTGACGAAATCGTAAAAAACTGACGAAATCGTAAAAAAACTAGCGAAATTATAAAAAAACAAATGAAAACGTAAAAAATACTGACGAAAACGTAAAAACTGACGAAATCGTAAAAAAACTGACGAAATCGTAAAAAAAACGGGCGGAATCGTAATAAACGGACGAAAACGTAAAAAAACTGCCGGAAACGTAAAAAAAACGAAAAATCGTAAAAAAAAGACAAAATCGTAAAAAAAAGACGAAATCGTAAAAAACTGACGAAAACATAAAAAAAACTGACGAAAACGTAAAAAAACTGACGAAATCGTAAAAAACTGACGAAATCGTAAAAAAACTGACGAAATCGTAAAAAACGAGCGAAATCGTAAAAAAACGGACGAAATCGTAAAAAAACGGACGAAAACGTAAAAAAACTGACGAAAACGTAAAAAAACTGACGAAATCGTAAAAAAACTGACGAAATCGTAACAAAACTGACGAAATCGTAAAAAAAGGGTGAAAACGTAAAAAAACTGACGAAATCGTAAAAAAAACGGATGAAAACGCAAAAATTGACGAAATCTTAAAAAAAACTGACAAAATCGTAAAAAAACTGACGAAATCGTTAAAAACGGACGAAATCATAAAAAAGGGCGAAATCGTAAAAAAACAAGCTAAATCATAAAAAACGGACGGAAACTTAAAAAACCTGACGAAAACATACAAAAGCATATAAATCAAAGATAATAATACGTGTTTGAAAGCTGAAAAGTGACGGGCAAAAACAACTATTAGATAAAAAAAAAGACCCGCCGGGTAGCCCATTTAGTGTTTTACATGTGCCCATAAGCGCCCATTTAGTGTTTTAAATGTGCCCATAAGCGCCTATTTGGTGTTTTACATTTGCCCATAAGCGCCCATCAATAATAATTTGATGGGCAAAAAGTGTCTCATAACTTTTAAAAAGGTGTCAAAAAGAGCCCGTGAATTACCCAAATGGGCAAGATTTGCCACCTCTAAATCTAAGTATATGCTTAACTTATTCCATTACAATTTATATAAAAAATTGTAATCGTGTTTGGGACACCTTTGAATAGTCTCATACTCTCATGCATAAGGATAGTTATTCATTTTTTTTTTGTTCTGTGTCATACATTGTTGTAATTTAATCAAGTAGCACACTATACCTTTGAATATTGATAATGTTCATCAGTTTGTTCCTTTTATGTGCGTCAAGATATAACTTTCACTAAATGCCAAGGGTTTAAATCTCACTATTTGTGTACATTTGAGTGGCCAAGGAAACAGTTCTGGGATTAACTTGATGAAGCCGCGTAAACATGTATTTATGTCTGACAAGATATAAATTACAATCTACGATTATAACATTCAAACAATAAGCTCATTTTTGTTACAAAGTTCTTATTAACCTCGGTCAGACCAGGTACATCTAAATCAAAAACTCGCTTTCGCCAAAAGATCCAAACGGAAGCTCATTAAAAACAATCAAAAGCGAATATTTGGATATCCAAGTGGGATTATTCAAATAGCAAATGGACAACCAGTTTCATTCCCCTTTGCATTAACAACTGATCTTTTTTTCTTTTCTTTTAAAAAAATACTATTTCAGTAGCCATTTGGGGGTGTTTGTTTCGGCTTACAAGTAAGCTTATGAGCTTATTTGATTTCGGCTTATATTTCATAAGCCTCAATTTTTTCTGGCTTATTTTGAGAGTTATGAGCTTATATAAGTTTATCATATCGTAATAAACTTAATTATATAGACTCACAAGTCTCAAAATAAGCCGGAAATTCTGGTTTATGAAATATAAGCCAAAATCAAATAAGCTCATAAGCCCACATATAAGCCGAAACAAACACCCCCTTAGGAAAGTTGCATCA
>BQNB010142385.1:7500-17144 GCA_026074375.1 Tanacetum coccineum | reverse complement strand
TACAAAAATGGTTTAACACTAAACCGTAAGCACGAGGCTTAGTAAGTAAACGACAATAACATGCCACCATACTTCATTTACTCAACTATGCAACCATAACTTATCAACATACATTCACAAGAACATTCACATCATTACTTGCACCACCCCATTAATTCATCACTATAATACCACTTCCAGAGATAGTCATGCCAAACCAACTCTAAGCACATTCTACTAAACACATTGAAAACAATCATTTATAACCATAACAATTAAGCCACATAACACATAATGTGATAAATCTATACAATAGCACATTATAACCGGTTTACTTACCTTGAATCCAAGCTAATAAAAATAAGTATCATCACTATCATCTTCAACCATTGGTTCTTACTCAAAATTATTACAAGCACCTATTTTCACATTAATAGAAATACAATCATCAAGGGTTTACACAACCTATTAATCATACCCATCATTAGCTCTAATCATCACATGATCATATGATGAAACTCTAATTACCCAAATTAAGCATAAACCATTAAAGGAACATAAGTCCTAAACCCTTAAGCATCTTTAATCATAACCAAATCCTTTTAATTATTATATGATCATATTTTGATCATAACCTAAAATCACCAATTTATCTTAAATAATTAAATTACCTTAACCCACATTCAAAAACACTTTAATTCTTGGTTTAGCACCACAATTGCCCAAAATCCCCAATTTAGGTTACATGAACCCTAACTCTAATTTTATCAAGAATGGCTTACTTACTTGAATAGGAAATAGTTAGGGCTTATCTCCTTGATTAAGTCCTTAATTATTTTCCAATTGATTTTTCGCTACACCATTGTCTTCCCTCATTCTTGTTCTTCACGTCTCAGGCCACACACACACAAGACTATAGAGTTGTCTAGAAACTCTATGGTTATCTAGATATTCTTTTGGTACAAATTTGCCTTATTGACATAATTAGCCCTTTAAGTTCTCTTTTCTCTTATTTTGGCCACATTTTATATTCTACTTTCACATTAGATATACTAAGTGAGGTGGTGACTCAGCAAAAATGGTAGTTTGGTCATTTCATTTGGCCGACTTAACTGATACGTCGTATCCATACCTATGGATACGCTGTATCCAAGCTAGACTACCAATACTCCGTATTCATTAACCCGGATATGCCATATCCACTCTTATATCAATACGCCGTATTCATGCTTATCCAATACGTTGTATTTGTTCTGACAGACAAAATGCTTAAGTCCCTTGATACATTCAAACTATTAAAGTCATTGTCAAAGTTACCCAGTGGTCTTTTTGTAATTAAATACCTAACAACCAGTTTTGGGGTTTTACAATTATTGTTATTATTTTAATAAGATTTTATTAATAAAGTGTAACCGTTTTCTTACAATTTTAAAACAGATTTTGTGTAACAAAATTAAAACATTTTTGTTAAAATTAGAATAATTCAATTAACAAATTTTATATTCAAACTGTTTTTTGTCGAAACCAAGATTGTGCTTCTTTGTAAAACCAGTTTTTAAGTAAAAAGAATTTTAATTAACAAATTTGATGTTACAAATCTAGAACGATATTTTTAAAGCAGATATTTTATCAGTTTATATTGAAACTAAAAGTGTTTTTATTAAACTAATCTATCTAGTTTGATTATTTATTTGGTCTTTTTTAATCTAGATTCACTGTAATCAATCTTGAGCTTCTTTGAAACAGATTTAATAAAAGTTTATAAAAACCACGATTAAATTTCTTAGATTCCAAATTATTAACAGTTTAATTAACTATTTGTGTGTGATTTTTAAAATGACAATCAACATTGCTATGACTACTCTTGTAAACGTACCTGGTGCACCAGTTACCAACACAGTTGTTAATCATGCTAAAAAACTAGAAAATTCAATAGACAAATATTTAAGAGGTGACAACAAAAAATGTTATTCTATCTCACTACTTCGAACTAGGGGTGTAATCGAGTCAAGTCGAGCTCGAGCTTGACAGGGCTTGAGCTTGGCTTGAAAAAAAATAGTAGGCTTGAGTTTGGCTTGATAGCTCGTCAAGCTTTAACCATATAGGCTTGAGCTTGGCTTGAGTAGGATTTGATTAAAGCTTGAGCTTGGCTTGAAAAGCTTGAATGTGTACAAAATTAATGTATTTAATAGCCAAACGCCCAAACTCATCAATAAACATATGCATAAAGTAAAACAAACAAAAACCATAAGTGAAAACCAAGGTAGATTCATTAAACATTAATAAAACTAACAATAACATTCTCTTACCAAAGTACAACATTATAATGAAACATAAGCTAAAGTACTAATTAATGTTCAAACGTACAAAGTATTTCAACAAAAACGTATATTAGCCAAAGTACTAATTAGTTTTTGATTAGTTTTGGCTAATGTACTCAAAAGTTAAAACTAAGTATGAAGAATACAAAGCACTAGAATATAAATCGTTAGATTAATTAGGATTAAAGGTCATTTTAGAATACATTATTCATTTATTTATGAAATAGGTTCTTATAATTAAGTTAATACCCAAATTACCCCTTAATTACTAATATGAATTTATTAATATTAAAGCTCGAAAAAGCTTGATAAGAACTCGAGCCGAGCTATCAAAAGCTTGAGCTTGGCTCGTTATAGGTTTGGAGCTAATTTTTAGGCTTGAGCTTGAGCTTGATAAAAGCTTGGCTCGATCGAGTCAAGCTCGAGCTCGAATTGCTTGATAAAAGCTTGACTTGATTGCAGCCCTAGTACAAAACCCATTAAAGTGACATTTTTGACTTCAAACAACCATCAAAACATGTTTAACTAGCCTATTTATATATACTAAAACCATCAAACTTCAATCAATAATCAAATATACTTTCAATGATTTTTCGCACTTGAATCCTATAGTACATAATATATAACACACAATATCATCAATTTAATCACACAAGAATGTAACTAGAATACTCACAAAGCTATAAGAAAATTTTGTTTTGGCTTCCCCTTGTGGTTCGAGTTCAGACGCAACCCAACAACCAAAACCAAAACCTTTTTCAACAAACTAACCTCCCAATAACACTTATCCAACAACTATAAACACTCCTTTTAGATCAAAACCACATGAACTCAACCCAATTTATATTTCACAAAATACCCATTGCATGTGTAATATTTTTAGTGGGATGTGTAGGTAATGATACAAGGATTAAGAAAATATACTTGGATCGTATTGCATGTCGGAAAATCAAAGTGTTTGGGTGGTTGATGGTGGTGGCCGGTCGTGGAGTGCAAGAGGGAGGAAGAAACAAATTTTTTTTTTGTAAAAGAGAAATAAGAGTGTGTGTTTGGCTTTATATAGAAAAGCATTTTGGACTATTGTCATTTCTAGTCCCTCCTAAGTTTATAAATATAACACAAGAGGTGTTTGTTTCGTTATATAGCCGACCAAAGACTCGGGTCACACCACATTTGTAAATATATTAATTCCGTCTCACTAAATTTATTTTAAACATTTAATAACATGTTAAATCACATAAGTTACGATTCTTGACACGCTTTTTACAAAAGCATGGGGAAAATGCATAAAATACATAAATAAAATAATCACGCTCTCGGAGTGACAATATAAAAATTTTCTAACTCTCTCGGACGCTAAAAACAAATAGAAACTCAATCACGGCTTGTAATTTCCCAATAAATGATTTTTTTTACCAAACCTTATATAGCATAAACGACCAAAAATCAATTACGTGGTAAAATAATTATCATAGCTCGGGATAAACGTTGACCTGAAACTCGGGTTGTTACATTTCATGACAAAAGAAACGTCCTTAAGTTTACTGAAAAATCATTCCGGACAAGTTTCCTTTCATAAGTTTAAGTTGATTTGGACCCGAAAGGGATCAAAACACACGATTTAGAAACTGCTCAGAATGTACCCGAAACAGTTTTGCCGAAAAGTGTTTCCAAACTTCATTTGACCATAACTTGCTCATTTTAAGTCCGATTTTAGTGTTCTTTTCGTCAAAATTTCCGTAACGACATCTACTATCATATTATTAGAGTTTTAACAACTCAAAACATTTCTACGTGACCTGTAATGTAGGGGCTGTTTGGGACACCTTATATAATTTCCTGAAATGTGCCAAAATAACAATCCACAACTTCCTCAAATGCCTAATCTAACATATCTTCGTTCACCACTAATCCAAACAACAAATCCACCTCATAACTAACTTAATACCTTCACCAACAAGATACAATTTTACTAATATCACAAGCTAACATACAAAATCACTAGTTTACTTCCAACAATTCTATAAATACAATAATATTGCAAGAACATAAATGATACATTTTTATCACTAGAAATTACTAGTCAGGCTTATAAAAATGATAACTAATTATATGCGTGATGATTGTTTTGAAAGAAAATGTATAATCATGATGCATAAAGAATCAAGAGAGTGGTTTAGAAGAGGCTTACAAAGATGATGAACACAAATAAAACCCTAGGTTTTGATTATAACCCAACACTTATAAATCCTAGCTTATTTTTTAAAATCCTTGCTTAAATCTTAAAACCCAAACTTTCAATCACCTTAGTAATAAACCTTGAATACCCTGATATGCTAGAAATATCAAGAAAATGGAAGACAATGAGAACCCTATTTGGTTGATTTGTGTCGTGGGTTTACTGTGAGAAACAGAGAGGTTTTTGAGTTTTCTTTTAAGTGATAAGTGAGAGTGAAGAACTAGTTGCATGCATACTACTTATTGAGAAAATATCTTATGACAAGAACAACCTAACACTCAAGGAAGTAGGGGGCGTGGGTTTGATTGTAAGAAAGCATGAGAGGGTGTTGCTTTGTGTAAGAAGGTGTAAGAGATTAGATAGAGTTGGTAATTAATTTCAAACTAGCTAGATATATATTGTGTAGTATATATTAGGTAGTATTTTGTATAAAAACACCACTTGGGGCCGGTTTATATGGGTAAAAATGGGAGAGGAAATGTTTAATTTTTGATAAGCTATGTGTATTGTGGGTATTTGTAATGGTGGTATAGTTTACATGCATGCATAAAAGTTCATAATGCGAAACGTAAGCGTTTTACGTAAAACTTGCAAAAGAAAATTTAAAAAGTTATATATTATCTTCGTAATAATTATATAACACCTAACTGACGTAAACTTATATTTGTTTAATGCCGGTTTACATTAAATGTTGATTTTTAGTTTACGCGATTTAACTTAAGGGCTATAATTAAAAGTAAACACGTAAAGGTTCAAAGTAAATAGTTTTGAGTTTATTGGCATAAAATGATTAGAAAATGTGGATTGTCAAAGTCTCCCCGTGTTAAAAGAATTTCATCCTGAAATTCAGTTCGAGTTGCCTTCTGGAGTGGCGTTGGTGAAGAGGTGCGGATCCTTGTTTCAAAATTGGTCTTCACGTTCCCACGTGAACTTTGGACCTCTTCTAGAGTTCCATCGAACCTTGACTATAAGAATGCGGCTTTTCTTCAACCACTTGACTTCTCGGTCCATAATTTCCACGGGTTCTTCAATGAAGTGTAGCTTGTCATCAATTTGGATCTCATCCAATGGGATCACGAGTGATTCATCGGACAAACACTTCTTCAAATTGGATACATGAAACGTACTATGAATCCTGCTTAATTGTTGAGGAAGTTCGAGTCTATAAGCAACAGTTCCAACCTTTGCAAATACCTTGAAAGATCCAATGTATCTCAGGTTCAACTTTCCCCGTTTGCCAAAACGAATAACCCTTTTCCAAGGTGAAACCTTTAACTTAACTTTATCTTCCACCTGAAATTCTAGAGGTTTATGCCTCACATCGGCGTAGCTCTTCTAGCGATCATATGCATCTTGAATTCTGCTCTTGATTTGAACAATCTTCTCGGTAGTTTCATGAATGATCTCTGGACCAGTGAGCCGGCTATCCTCAACCTCGTCCCAACAGACAGGTGATTGACACTTTAGACCATAAAGAGCCTCAAACGGCATTGATGCTAGTATGGTAACTATTGTTGTACGAGAACTCTACTAGCGGTAAATGCTTATCCCAACCATTACCAAAATCTATCACACAAGCGCGTAACATATCTTCAAGAGTTTGAATGGTTCTATGGCTTTGTCTATCGGTCTGTGGATGGTAAGCAGTACTCATGTCTAAACGAGTAACCAAATCCTTTTGAAGCGACTGCCAGAAATGCGATGTAAATCTGCTATCACGGTCAGAGATGATAGAGACCGGCACTCCGTGCCTTGAGACCACTTCTTTCAAGTATAGTCTCGTCAGTCTCTCCATCGTATCAGTTTCCTTCGTCGGTAAAAAGTGAGCAGACTTGGTAAGACGATCAACAATCACCCAAATGGTATCGTAACCACTTGATGTCTTAGGTAGCGTTGAGATTTGAGATTTGATGATTACAAAACCAAATATGAAGAAAAGAAGAAAGATGAAACAACAAGGACTTAATGTGCAATATTAAGTTAGCTTCTTATCAAAGCTAGGTTTTCTTGTAAACCCTAGCCTCTCTAGTATATAAAGAGAGGTAGGGTGAATAGTTTTAGCATCCAGAAAAGCTAGAACTCCTATGAGAGTCGTCTAGCAAACACACGTGTGCGTATGTGTTAGTAGTAGTAGTTAATTTATTAGATAGTTGGTGTAGCCTCATTTATTCTGATCAAATATAATGAAGGCTTCAATGTTCGGTTAAAACCTTGTTTGGTAATATTGTTCTTATTATTATTCCGCTGCGTGTTCAATATTATCTGTAAAACTAATCCTAGATCGGCAAAACGATTCTCTATAGGTAGCTTCGTGATAAAATTCATGGTGATTTTCTCCCACTTCCATAGGGGTATCTCAGGTTGTACCAGTAAACCAGATAGTTTTTGATATCCAGCTTTGACCTTCGAGCATGTCAAACACTTGCTAACATATGTGGCAATTTCTGCTTTCATGTTGGTACATCTTGTCAGATCCAGGGTGAATCGAATACTTAGACTTATGCGATTCATGCATAATCAAATCCCTTAATCTTCCAAAATGTGGGAACCAACTTCGTTTTTCAATACAAAGTGTCCCATTATAACGGGCTTCAAAATCCATGTTCAGGCCGCAAAGATTTTCTTCCTTGACATTTTCTTCTTTCATCGCCTCAGCTTGAGCGTTCAAAATTTGCACGGGAAGATTTAAACCAATAGTCATAACTAAGGCTGAAACTTGTAATGGCTTAATCCGTTCTTTTTAGCTTAAAGCATATACCACTACATTCGCCTTTCTTGGGTGATAACGAATTTCACAATCGTAATCACTAAGCAACTCCAACCAACGTCGTTGCCTCATGTTCAACTCCTTCTGATTAAGGATGTGTTGTAAGCTTTTAAGATCAGTGAACATGGTACACTTCGTGCCATATAAGTAGTATCTCCAAATGTGGCACCCCGTAAGAATATTAGATCTCTCTTTTCGTTAAGTAAAAGTTATGTACTGCAAATTTGCAAATTTATCGTTAATCTCAACGATAAGTCATTTTATGATCGCCAGACCTTACTCCTTACCATGAAAGGTGTAAATAGCACGCGGACATCACCATTATTACCCTTGTGTCTAAAAGGATATTTTAGAACGCGTAACGATAAAAACCATACTTATTTCACATTTGTGAAACAAGGCCATTTACTTGTATCACTTTACAAAACCATCTACGTTCAACTTAATAACCATGAAAACCTTTAATTGAATTCTAAAGAAGTATACACATATGAATACATAATAAGAACCAATATCTGATATACATATACGAATACATATAAAAACCAATATATGATAATGATAAAACACCCATCATTACAAACTCTTACACATTACCCTACTCACCTTCTTATTTTGAAAAGAATCCTTCACATGCTACGTCTTATATACCTAATATAAATTTCAAATAGAAAAGTTAAACAATAGTAGGGATTCTCTAATAGTATTAGAAAAGAGACAATGATGACTAACAGTATTAGAACTATCACTATGGTATAACAGTGTGTATAGTATGCATTCACATGTAATATCTCAGTAACCAAGCCAACAATTCGAGTATAAATGAGGAACCATGCATGAACAATTCTATCACAACTAAAATTTGAAAAAAAAACAAGAAGTAAACTATACAGTTTGAGTTCGAGTTTCGTTGAGGTCAAGAGCGAAGTGGACGTCGGCTTAAAAGGAGTAGCAACCAAGTGTGGTTCGACCTCTTATCACCATCTTTTCTTTCTCACCGTCGTTCGGCAAACTTGGACCTCGGTAAGTCAACTTCATAGTTAATGCTTGTCATTAGTACGATATTTACTTCGTAGTTTAACAAACCTCGGATTGTGAGTGTGGCAAGTGCATAACATGCATGGTTCAACCCATGCGTGGTCACTGCGTTCATACGTGAGCTAAACCCTTCAACACAACATGCTTAGAATATCGATATATAGAAAAATTAATGTAACCCACGTTGTTTATGAGAACGAATAACGGACCAAGAATTTTTATGAAAACTTTAAACTCGTACGTAGTTGGCTCACTAAATGGGGATTACACGTGAATTGTGGTAAAACTTTTTAGGTTGTGACCTCAGCGTGTAACGTGAGCCTGACCAAGCAACACAAGACAAACCATGGCGAGCCATTTGCTCGCTGATGGTGCGTCACAACCTCTAAGAAACCTGTGCAAATCATGCTCGTTGGCTCATAGTCTGGCCTTGTGACTGTTTGACATCGTAAGGTGTATCGTGCTTGTACTTAAGTGTGACACGTACAGTAGGCTGCTGCCACGGTTGAAACCATGGGTTTCGCAGCAGCTACTGCTACTGTTGCAGCCAAATGGGTTGCGAAAATCACAGCCACACCTTTAGTTCGACCTTCATCCACCTCGTGTCTAACCATAAAACTTGGAATCATGCGGGTTTAATGGAAATTTAGTTATACATGCGTACGTATACAATGTAGGGGAAGAAGAAAACCAAATGGTAAATATTAAAGGGTGCGTGGGTGAGAGACGAAAGCCACAACAGTGGCAGTCAACCCACTGTTTGGGTTCGACAAAAATCAGGAAACAGAAAAGAAATGGAAGCAGTTGTAGGCCACATGAGTATTTGTATTTTATAGAAACTCTACATATAATATTTTCTAAACATGCATGCAATTCATAAGATTTTGGGACGTAAAGGGGTATTAGAACCCGCGTACTTTCGAACTTTTGGGTCGTCCCAGCCAAATCCAAATGGGTTGGGAAAGTCTTTAACGAGCCAAATGGTTACTTCGATAAGGGGGAATTTAAATGATACTTTTCGATGACTTAGAAATGGGTGACAACGAAACCGAGTTTTAAATGGGTAACTAATCTTAGCACGGCTTATAAAACTTATTTAACACTAAAAAAAATATATTTTCAAAGCTATTCGGGTTTTAAACCTGAAAGGTTATAAGAGTAAAAGAATTTAAAATATAAAAGTGGTATATATTATATATACTACTATTTGGAAAGTCAAGGGATTAAAAACGATTACATGAAAGTTTAGAAGGCTAATTGGGTAATTTACTTAATTTAGAAAATAGAGGGACTAAAATCC
>BQNB010142385.1:0-2500 GCA_026074375.1 Tanacetum coccineum | reverse complement strand
TCTAGCTGGATAGACATTCAGAGATTTGGTGAATAAATATAATTTGGGAAGATGTATCTAATTGACTATAAACTTAGCGTGCACTCCAAGGAAAACATCCCTATACGTCGTATTGACCTCATTAAATACGGCGTATCCATCAAATTTCAAAGACTATAAATAGAAGACTCAAACACGAGTTTTTAGTGTGCAAAATCATATTTTCTATACCATACACATAAAAGACGATTTTATAAAGAGGAGAAGAGCAGCCAAAGGTCAAGCATCGATCACGATTCCATAGAAGACACCTTGTAATTCCTATACTCTTATAATCATTTAATTTTTGGTATCGTTCGGTAAAACGTTTAGTTTACCTTGGTTATTTGATCACGCTTGTATAATTACAATGGGTATGGGCTAATACCCTTGGGTATTAGCCATCTTAATGAAGATTTAATGTTTGGTTTGTTTTAAACTCGGTTTCTTAATTTATCATTGAAAGTTAAATTATGTTTATCACATGATACTTGTTTAGGTGTTTGAATATGCTACCTATCATTCAACTGGGTCTAGTTATGCCTAACAAGTAAACTAGATATTGGGATAGCTCTCCATACCTTGTTTTATATTACTGGACCAATAGGATCACAAATAATGTTCTATCTTTGTCTTTGAATTATAAGCTTAGTTGGACCGGCAGGTGACCCGTATGTTTCAACAAGTATGTTCTTAATTAATTGATAAAGACTTGAACAGTCAATCACCAATATATAAAATACCGTCAAACAGTAAGTGGGTAAAGTCCTGATGGGCTAGGGTTTAACAAGATCACCATTGCTTTAATCCCTAGATAGATTATAATTAAACTAAAAGGATGCTTTATGCGGATACGTTAATTATGACAGAATTCAACGTGTCTAGGTCTTAGGATGATGTCCCGCCTAAGTCTTAAGAATGATATGCCGCTTCGAGAAAAGTAATCATTGCACTAAACAAACAAACCAGCATTTAATCGGATTTAATATGGCTAATACATTTTTATATCATTTGGCTTGTACCGCTCTTTTATCTTCTGATTGTTTTCTTGCATGTTTATTGTGTTTTGAATTGATTATTGTCACCATAAAACCTGTGCGAGTCTCTCAGGCTGAAAATCCCCCATTATCATTAGAACTAGGTTTAGCATAGGTTTAACAAGTAATTAGAATTAACTAATTAGATCAATTAAAATACTGATAGAATATAATGTTAACGACCTCGCTCTTAGTGTTCGACACCCTACTTAACACGAAACTCCACCCGACCGGGTACACTGCCCGTTAAAGTGTTGTTTTAAGATAAGTCGGCTAAATATAAATTTAAAACTTGGTAATCAATAAATTGACCCTACACGACATCACATTAGTCACACACAATTGGTACCTCCTCAAGTCGCTTCTCCTCCGACTTGTCTTCGGTCTTGTTTTCGGTGATGTGTGCCAAAAAGAAATGGCATCCTTTCAGCATATACTTCTGAGTCTTGGTTCACGAGATAATATTTAATCGGGATTCGCTCCTACCGTCACTCCTATCGCCTCGAACAATTAATACTTCATCGCCATAGGGGATACGAACAATCTTCTCGTCACAAACGATCATGGCATGATACTTCGACAACCAATTCATACCAATAATATCATCAAAACTACCAAGCTTTACAGGCATTAGGTTGATGTTAAATGGGTGATTTAGCAAGTTTAAGGTACAACCCTGAATTATGGTATCAACTCCTATTATTTTTCCATCGGCTAAATCAATGTCATAACTATTGTCTAATGTAGATGGGGCAATATCAATTAGGGAGCTAAATGTAGTAGACACAAAAATTCTATCGGCACCAGTATCAAATAAGATAGAAGCATAACAGTTATTGAGGAGAAACGTCGACGTTTAAATCCGGGTTGGCATCACCTCCTCCCAAAGCATAAGCCCTTCCACGAGCTTCACCGTTCCCATTTGCATTTCCACGGTTTTTATTCTTCAGTTTCGGGCAATCACTCTTGTAGTGCCCTTGATTCCCATATTCAAAACACGTAACGGTTTTTTGGATTGCTCCCGGGATTCTCTAATTATTAGCAGCAGCAGGACTCCTACAATCTCGGGCCAAATGACCAACTCTTTTATAGTTCGTGCACTTTGTAGCACACGGCCCATTATGGTAAAACTTGCATTTGTTTCACAAGGGTAGAGTTCCAGCATACTCTCTCTTTTCACCAGGCCCAGTAGTATAAGTATAACACCTCATGTTTTAGGTCATTGTACGACGTTATGTAATTTATAATTTATTTTTAGGGTTTTACGCGTTTGCTTTTAAATCGTAATCGTTAAGCTAAATCGCGTAAACTAAAAATGATCATTCAATGTAAACGGGCATTAAACAATTAAATGTTTATATTAAGCAAGTGTTAAATGATTGTTATAAGGATAATTATCAACTTTGTTCATCTTATTTTTATTGGTTACGTAAAATGCTTACGTT
>BQNB010142384.1:2791-17144 GCA_026074375.1 Tanacetum coccineum | reverse complement strand
GCCTCGTTGGGGATAAACGACCCGGGAAAGCTCTATACTACTTCTCGGTTTTACTGATTCTGCTTTTATACTATTCTTATACATATTTTATATTTTATTATATATTATATATATTTTAAGGTATAGTTTGGACGGATCATTAAGTCACAAGCTCACAGTTCCACCCTCATACTGTCGGGATGTTGTTGTTGCTGGGAGTGTTATTCAGACAGTTCAAGCTAGCTTACGGGAATCCTATGAGTGCCTTGCATCTGTTCCTCTGTAAGTTTGTGTCTTAGTTAGTGTTTGTTTTCAATAGTTTCGTTGTTCAAAATAAAAAAAAATAAAAAATAAAAAACATATGTGTATTCTTAGTTTTCTATTAATTTAGATACATTTTTGTGATAGTATAGTGTTGTATAACTTTGGTGTTAGTGCTTGCACTGCACGACAAATGGTTTTCAGCTCACCATGGCTAACAGCCAAGAAAGAGTCTGGCTCACCATTGCAAACGGCTTTGGTGTGTAACTCAAATCCGTTGATAGCTGTAAGGGTTTGCTAAAAATCCTATGGCCTTCACTCACCATGTTCTTGTAACAAAGAGTGGCTAGTCCAAGAGGGTACGGCTCTTGGTAAAGACCTTCTCAAATCCGTTGATGGTTGCCAGGTTACCCAAAACTGGATGGTTATCACTTTCCATATTCTTTGGATGAAAAGTGGCTAGTCCATAGCAAACGGCTCATGGTAAAGACTTTCTCAAATCCGTTGATAGTTGACAATTTACTAAAAATTGTATGGTTATCGACTCACCATATTACTCTGTGTATGAAGAGTTGGCTAGTCCTGAGCAAACGGCTACAGGTAAAGACTTTCTCAAATCCGTTGTATGGCTGTGACAGTTTGCCAAAAACTGTTAGGGTATTCCAATTCACCCTTGATTCACGTTCTGAGAAATTGGACTGGTTGTTGTTACACCAGGGTGTTTGTTTTCACCAAAGTATCAACTAGCCCAAGAGTGAGTAGCTACTTGGTAAAGGCTTATCAAATCTACTTATGTTGCTGCAAAGACTGGAAGCTGCTGTTCTTTGATGTTGCTGCCTCATTTGATTCTGCTGTTCATCGAGTTCATGCTGTTTCATTTGATGCTGCTGTGGCTTCTACGGTTTCTGCTGCTTGTTGGTTTTATGCTGCTGCTGCTTACTTTGTTTCTGCTGCTCCTCAATCCTCTTGCTTCGCGAAGATCTATCTAGAAACTTGGAATTAACGGAGTCAAAACCAAGTTTAGGGGAGGATTGTTGGGAATTATTGAAAACGACTAAGTGTCGTTTCTGCTGATAGAGATGTTCGTTTCTGCTGATGGCATTAAGTGGTTTCTGCTGGCAGTTCAAGTAGCGTTCCTGCTGATTATGTTCCTGCTGGTCATGTTATCATTTCTGCTGACAGATATAGCGAATATGCTGATCTTAGTTATAGACGTAATTAATGTAATTTATAGATATATTCTAGAGTTATCTCATAAAGATAGGAATGAGATAAATTAGGAAGAGATTGATGTATATCTCTTACGCAATTTTAGGAATCTTGTTTAGCAATTTAGGGTTTCTTCTCTATAAAAGAAACCTTTAGCATTAGGGTTTATCATCGATTTACATATCACAAAACAGTTTATTATCAATAGAAAGATCCATAGAGGATCATTGTTTATATTTATTCTTCTTTATATTACATTGTTTAATTTCCGCATAAACGATTAATAGAGTCTCTCATGTATTTACTTGTGATTACATAAGTACTATACAATCTCGAAGGCTAGAAGATCTATCTAGTTACAGATCCTAACAGCTTCTGCTCAAGATACTTCTTTATCTTCGGATAAAGAAGAACTCTAGGAATTGGCAGTTTGTGATCCTACACCTTCATCATCTACACTTTTAAAAGCCACACAAGATCGTTTCACGCATTACCAAAGTGTTTTCCACATGATGAATATAAGATATGGTTACATGTTCAAACATCTACAAAAGTCATTCATGCCAAGGAAAGACTTTAAAGAAATAGAAAAGGCATTCAAATCAACATTGGAAAAAGTTGTTCCAAAATTGGTTGACAAGAGATTTAAGATAATGGAAAAGAAGCTTATTCCTTTATATGTAGCTAAACGCTTATTATTGGACAAGCAATAGACTTAGACTGATATGGCTAAAATGATTGTTGAGGCTGTGCAGAAGGAATGAGAGACTTTTCAAGCTGAACTATCTATGTAGGTTACTAATCCTGTAACTAACGCTGTTCCTCTACAGGTTGACTCATTCTTACAAAATTACATGTCAAACAATATTCTTCATGTCCATCCTACTCAAGCTGCTAGTTCTTTTGCCTAATATCTGCAATATCAATTGTATTTAAAGATGAAGGATGATGAACAAGTATGCAATGCTAATTTATCCATATGGTGATCATTAAAGATCAAGTTTGAAAAACCTACACCTCTTGTTGCACCCTGCTGATTAGCTGTTGTTCATACTAGAGATTATGTAGACCATAATGATGATGCTAGTCCTGAGGGGGAGAGCAGTGCAAAGAGACATAAGACGTCTGCTCATGAAACATATATAGTGGGGGAATCGTCATCTGAACAAGTGATGGATGAACCAAATCCTTCAGGCTCAGGCATACAAGAATAGTTGGATGAATTTGATGCCTGGATGGATGGTTTTGTTATAGATGATGATGAAGTTCCTTCTGAAGATGTATCACCAGAACTATTGGAAGAAATATCAGAGGAAGTTAATGAAGCTTAACTCTAGAAAGTTATGAATGAGATGCTAAGAGCAAGATGTAATTCTGGAGAAGAACATCAGTACCATTTGGATCAAATGCAAAATTATCTGAAAAGTGATATTGTTTGGGAAAGCAAAAAAGAAGATTTGTTGATACAACTCCCAAAGAAGCCAACTCTAGTGTATCAAAGTTGTCAAAGAGATCTAAAGGATCCACTAATGACTCTGTTGAATCAATACTTATTCTATCTGAAGTACGATAACTCAGGGTTAAAGAAGTATGTTCCATTATTGCACAGGTATCTTGTTGTACCGTTTCTAGAAAATGATCTCGAAGAACTGACTTCAAGATGGGTGAGTAAATGTGTCAAAAGGTTTAATTTTTATGCTCGATATAGTGTGAAACATTGGAAAAATCTATGGGCAAAGCAACATCACATCAGAAGACAAGAATAGAAAAGAGACAATCTTGATGAAGTTTACTTAGAGTCAAAGATTGTTGAAGTAGCCAGAACTTTGTATGATCTGGGTCATGAGCATAAGTACATAACAGAAATTGTGGTGAGAAGAGCAGATGGAAAGTTTGGTGCATTCTCGGAATCATATTACAAATATCTTAACAAGAATGATTTTGAAGATTTGTATCGGATGTGCATAAATGGTAAAGTAAAGGATTTTCAAGAAATAAGATTATTAGGATTATTGATCGTCTTGATTAGAAGATGCGTCATCTTGGAAAGAGTTCATGATTACCAGTTGGGCATGGAAAGTTATCAACCAAAAGTCAACCTTACTGCTCCAACAATCACATTCCCCAGTATTGAAAGGAAGAGACTGCTAACCATCACTTCAAAACCAGTAGTTGGGTTGATTTATGAGAACACCAAGGAAGAAAATAAGGTGATGATTTTAAGGAGATTCCTAAGTTGTGTGATGCAACTATAAAGAAGGTTTTGGAGATGGTGAAGAAATTCAATATGGATGTAATGCATGGATATGCCAACCCAAGTCTCAATGATGTGGATGCAGAGTACATGGAGTTTTATGAAGAATATATTGAAGATTGTTTGAAGCATCGCGACCAAATGAGATGCTGGGAATCGTACGTAAATGGAAGACCACTTGGATCAAGAATGGGACGTCCAGAATAATCGACCCTTAGGGAGAGATTGTTAGGATAAAAAAGTGTCAATTATAGATACTTTAGTGGTTTATTTATTTTATATATTGTTTAGACTTTATTTTATGATTAGAAATAGTAAATGTAATAAGGATAAGTGAGTATAGTCAAAATAGCCCACTTAACCAAAATAGAAGTGTAGATTAGAAAATAAGATAAAGTTTGCTTAACACACTACAAATACCCCTTCATTAAATGAAGGGGTTAGGTCTTGTCATTTGTATTCTCTCCTCCCTTCTTTCTTCTTCCTTTTTTATAAAATTGAAAATAGTGAAAGACTTGCCTTTCTCTCTTAACTATCTCTATATACTTAACCTTTCCAAAGTATGATTCAATATCTAAATGATCTAATAGAGTGGATTAGGCTTTTGTAAACTGATAATGATTCTGTAATTAACTCTTATATTTATAGGGTCAATTAGATAATTACCAAATTTAAAACAAGATAATTACAAATAATAAATTAAGAGATAATTACTAAGTTAAAAAGATTTAATATTATCTTTTAATCTCTCCATCTTGTTAAACAATTCAAAGAGCCTATCCCAGCCCGACACACCCTAAGGTGGTCGGCCGATCTAACTGTGGGCCCCACTAAAGGGTTGCGCCCCACTTTGGGCTTTGGTCCAAATCCCGTCCTCACTTTACTTAGTCAAATCAATTAAGGCTAATACTTATTCGCTTAAATGATCATTTATATATTTACAATAAAGGTTTTGGTTATGAGTTTGTAAAGGAGCACACAGACAATAAGGGTTTTGGTCATGAAAAGATAAGTGGAGAAGCTCATGAGTTTTCAAAGGAGGACACAAACAAAATGCTAAAGCAAAAGCTTATCATAGAATAAATCCGCAAGAAAAAGTAAGAGCAGGCTTCAAAAAGAGTTAAGAGGACTATTTGATGGTCAAGGTAGAAACTGACGGGTTAGGAGTAGGATGGACATATGTAGTATTTAGTACTGATACAATTAATCTTGTAGTTTTCTTTCTTAAATACTTTTAGTTAGAATTTTTGTTTGGTACGCCTTTCTGTTGGGAAGGGATACATGATGTGCCAGAGGACCCTTTGGGGTTGCTCCAAGCTTGGGATAACCTTGCCGTAGATGGGTTTAGACAGTTCTAATAGACCCTGAGTCATGCAACCTACCCTAAGCCGAAGTGCTTCCCCACTAAGACGCTAGTTTACCTAATACTGTAGGATGCCAAGTCCTTAGTGATACTATGAGACCTCGCATTATGCCGAATCACGTTGCCATGTACCAGAGATTTTACCCCGTTTGGGACTTGGCTTGTTTAATTTCTTGTAATCTCTATATAGAGTTTTGACTTCTCAAGACGATTTTGTAAACCATTAGAAATTGGTACATTGTGTTTGTTAAAATGGTTTAACTTTGTTGGTATTATGTCGTCATGTTTTATGCTGAAATGAAAATGGCGAAACATCTGTGGATGTGATTTTGGATATTATGTTTATTTTTTTAAGGTTTATTGCACATATTCATAATCACTTGTAAAAGAATTAGAACATGAAACATGTTATCATTCTTTAAAACATCTAGTATGATGGTAAAAAAAATTGGTGATGTTCATGTTAAATCATATGTGATTTTTGAAAGAAATCACATATGATAGTCTGTTACAAAGTTATGAAATACAAATATCACATGTGATATTTTAAATGTAAAAACAATTTATGTTATATCAAATGTGATTTATTAGGATATCAAATATGATATATAATAGATTCACATTTATATAAGATCAAAACCAAACAAAATCAAGTAACTAAGAATTTCCAACACTTGTTCATATAAAAATCAAACATCAAACATAAAAAAGACTACTTTTAAATATCATATGTGATAATTCATATAAGAAGAAAAATAATGTAAAATCATATGTGATTTCCTAGGATATCACATGTGATAACACTTGTTCAAAAACAAGGAAAAAAATCAACCAGTTTGATGAATTTATCATTGAACCAACTCTTCTTCTTCTTGAACTAAGTCCTCTTCATCTTGAACCAAGTCTTTTTTTTCTTGAACCAAATCTTCTTTTTCTTGAACCACAATATCTTCTTGAACCACAAGTTGTTCTAACTTCAAACCTCCCTAGGCACATCCATTTGTTATGATCGGAACCCCCACATAATGAACATGAATTCTTGTTCTTCAAACTTTTTTCAATAACTTTCTCTTTTTATCCTATAATACACAACTTACGACGTCCTTTTGGCATTCTGACATATGGATTGTTAACATCAATTACAGGCGGCTTTGCGACTCC
Organism: Tanacetum coccineum; assembly: GCA_026074375.1. Lineage (NCBI taxonomy): Eukaryota > Viridiplantae > Streptophyta > Magnoliopsida > Asterales > Asteraceae > Tanacetum > Tanacetum coccineum. Next base: position 10,917 of record BQNB010142384.1, on the reverse strand, counting down.
AACAAGCTGCTCCAGATTATCAGCCTTGTTCTTTGAAGGAGGATTTGGGCAGTTAGCCTTAACATCTTTCTATAGTAATCTCAACTTTTCAACCAAATCACCTAAACTTGGCTCATCTTTACTCAATAAATGAACACAATGATCAAGAATAGAAGTAGCCTCGTTTGCAAAATTCTTAACAGTCACATTCTTTTCAACCATATGTGTTTCTTTTGTTACTCAAAGCAGCAGGTAAAAGGTTCTTTGTCCAACGCCTTAGTATGTATAGTCGTGGAATCATTTCAACACTAGCGTTTTAAAGACGTAAAAAATATGTCTACACAAAATACCAACTCTCACAAAAAGCTATCATGAACATAACTAAACCATATCGCAACACCTTCAAAAGCACAAAACATAAAATAAAAAACAAGAAAAGATAAACTTAAAAGGATAATCATATGTGATTATACAAATAAACAAATTAGAAAGTATAATCATATATGATGATACAGATAAAAAACTGGAAATTATTTTTCCAAAACTAACACACCTTAAAAAGTTCATATTCTCTAAAAAATAGGTTAATGTATCATTTCCTTTGTCTTTATCCTTAACTTTATCAGAGATTGAGATTTCTTCTTCTTCGTCATTTCTTCATAAATAAATTAATTCTCTTTAATAATAGACACCTCAAATCTCTTAACCAGACTTTTCGTATCTATTTGGCAATGCCATGTGCCAACGAATATTAATTTTTAAACCAACTCAAATAGGGAATGAGTTTTAACCCTTGATGCATGAAGTTCAATCTTAAGATAGATTTTAAGCTCAAGAATTGTATCAATTGTCTATGATCAAGCCTTTCTTGTATATGCCTTTGTTTCTTCATTGCTATCTCAAAACAGTTCATATTATTAATAATATTTGAACCTGAATATGTAAAATACGAGAAAAAAGAGTTCTCATTGATGCGGGTTTCGTAAGACTTCTACATGAAGTTTTACAACTCCCTAGGCAGAGTACCTAACTGTTGTAGTAGTAGTATAGGCAAGACTCAGGGGTTGTTATTGTTCTCTAGAGGAATAGGTTGGGAAGGCTTAATCACGTTCCAACAGAATTCTAAGGGTTGAGAAAAGATTATTTTTGCATTTTTATGTTTTATGAAAGCAGGTAAATCTATGGTTTGAGAGGTTGGCTTGTTTAACTATCAACTAAACTAATATCTAATCTACTGGTGATAACTTTATGATAATTAAATGTATTTACTTAATCATGCACTACTTATCAGATTGTTTCTCCTAATCCTGTTGCCTTGTCACACTTGTGATGATTTGTGTAAGTATTTCCTAGGTCATGAATGGATTACATGAACCCGCCATCTATTTAATATTTCATTAAGGCAACGCATAAGTAAGGTAGTATGAAGACTATTACAAGGCCCCTAAGAGTATACGCACTCGCGTTTCCCTAGACGTGTCTACAGTGATACAGATAAAAGCTGGTTTTCTAAAGCCTAACGTGCATATTCATCAACAAGAAGCAACAGTAATAGGATCTACAATCCGACTTTCATGCAATCATAAGCAAATACAAAGCATGGTTTAGCCTAGCATGTTAAAGATAGAGCAAGAACATAGATTAATCACACAACACATAGATATATTAAATGATTAATGAATAACATTCTTACATGATTAAAATCTGGATAGAAGGTAGTTACAATAGGGTTTGAGGCCCTAAAAATGACCTTTAAAGCTGCTACAAAGACTAGGGTTCTTCTCCCTAAAGTTATACAAAGTTACACACATAAAACCCTAAAAACGGATTTATATTTATAGAGTTGTCTACGCGACGCCGTCGCTTTATGCTCCTGACGTCGTCGCCACGTAGACAATTCTAGATCCTTTTTAAGTCGGCCATGTCCTGACGTCGTCGCCAAAATCTCGACGCCGTCACTAGATTGATCACGACGGCGTCGCTTTATGCTTGCGATGCCGTCTCCAGCCACTGTTTGCAAAAGTCATCATGAGATTTGGTGTAGGTCAGTAATCTTGTCTGTTTCTTCTCCAAATGAGCCCAAGTCATGTGTATTTCCTCCAAAAGCCATCCAAGTGCTAAAAACCTGAAAACAAACGATTAAGCACATAATCTGGGCATATTTGCATGATTTAAGAGGTTAAATGACCCCAAAATAGTGTATAAAATGACACCTCATCAAATACCCCTACACTTGGGATTTGCTTGTCCTCAAGCAATTGGGCTTTTCTACCTAGACAATAGCAATATGAGGGTCATTTAACCTACTCTTTAAAAGTATCTTATAACTCAACCTTCTAGACCTAAGATTAAAAGTACGTAAAGTATATACTAGCACCTCACATAAGTGTTTGGGATTCTCTCTTTCTCTTGGGTGTATAATAAATTATTACATAAAGGGGAAACATAAAATCAACACTCATTACCTGTCATAGCATATAAATTACCATAGGCTTGGTAAAGGATCAAACCTCCACCGCTAGGCGCAAGCATTATTCATTACTATCCAAGAGGTCTTTTTTTAAAAAGGGTTATGGGGTGTAGGTGTAAGATAACATTAATGGAAACGGAAACGGATGGGATACATTTAGGTGGTAACTTTGGAGTGGAAGGATTAGCTAATTATTTATTAGAATACACGTTGGTTTGGTTGCTAAGCCAAACAATCAGACAAAATATACAGACTCTAGAAAACTCTACACCAATCTCTTTCTTTTTCTTTTCTTGACTCTAATAAATACATAAACATAAGCAAATGGCAGTCTGTACATTTTTTTACTTTTTTATATATTTTTTCGATTCTTTTCTTTTCTTTTTCTCATTTTTTTGTACACTTTTGCCCTGCCATTGCTTAAACATATAATACATCATAAGGGTTTATAGACGCACCCCTACACTTGAACTTTTACATACTTGATTATTTACAATCTAAGTAATGACACAATTTGAGGTGGATCAAAATAACATGGTGCTTATTGAGCTCTATTGGGGGTAATAAATTACTTCTTCCCTAATTCTTCATAAGATGAATACTACCATGAATCCCAATCGTCCCAAAACAGTATTTACAAGGATAAGGACTTAGCAACCGTGTACTCAAATAATTAACTTGGGTTAAAACAATAATGTACTAAAGGTGAGTACATACAAGGTAGGCTAAGGCGATTTGGGTGTAACGATTGGTTTAAGGGTTCAAGATAACAAGACAGAATTACCCAAACGGTTCCCACCTAATAAAAATGACACTCTAATAGTGTTAGGGTTTACAAAACCTTTAAACTTACGATACAAAGATGCTATATCAAACTTAATCCAAGGCCTCCTTATGTATACACCAAGGAGTCCTACAAGGCTTACAATACTTTCCTAACTTATCAAGATCTTTTCTATAAACAAACGTAATCTCTCAAAAAAATAAGTTATACATATCTTCTTTACAAATAACTAATACTTATCTTCGTAAGTATTCTTGTTCTCCAATCAATCTTTGATTCTCAATCTCTGTCAGCATATCCCCTTCAGCAGATTTGTAATCACTCAGTAGTTGTAATTGATACAAGCAGCAATAACTACTAGAAGTTACTTTAGCAGTACTATTCATACACAGAAAGTCCTAACTTTTTGTACTAGCATAGTAACTAACTTAGTATAATTTCAGTCTTCAATCTCTGAGCCAGTCCTTAACTTCCTACTAGGAGCATAAATTTAATACTAACATACGAAGTATACTAACATAGTAACTACATTTGAACTTGTAAAGTACCAGTACTAACTACTTACAAATTTTACATTATCTATTATTCAGCAGAACTAAGTTATGCTTGATAGCACTAAATATATAACCTAGTAGCAGTAACTTTAAGAATATCTTGAAGTCTTTTAAACCTAACAATCCTCCCCTAAACTTGATGTTCATCTTCTGAATCTTCAAGTTTCATCATTTAAAGTCTTTACCATAATCAGGAGGATATATTCAAACACTTTCAGGATTCTTTTGTTGCTTTACCAAGAGCTTGAGAAGTTGATAACACATCTCATTCTAGTGGTCAGCTTGAAGCCTCTTGTCTAGCATGTTTGTGATTGTTATTGGTGTAAGGGGATATCTCTTTTCAACCAACATAAATATATGAAGATTTTTAAACCTTCTAAAGTGCACTCTACAAGAATCAAACAACTTCCAAACAGTCACTTTGTATCCTTGTAGACTCCTCCATACTTCACTTTTTATGTTAGGTTCAAACATTACCTTCATATCACCCCCTAACACTCTTTCATATTCATCAACTGGCCTGTTTATTCCATTCTTTTCTTTGACCAACTTCCAAAGAGTTTCTAAGTCTTCTTTGTCAGTACCCTGAAGCATCCTAATCATTAATGAATATCTTTTTGAACTTCCGTCAGCTCTTATCAAGTGATAGAATCCCTTCTGTCCTTCTTTAACAATCTTATATTCAACAATCATTAGAGGTTTTTTGGCTAGAGGTATAACATCAATTGCTATTTCCTCTTTATCTTGAACTATCTCCATATGATTTTTCATTTCTTCCTCCTCTGGATCATCATCTTTTTAGGTTCTACATGCTTATCTATCTTCTGCTTCTTTGACTTATCAGACTCAAGTTTATCCCTTGCTCTTCTAAAACTTTCCTCTGTTCTTATCTCACTATCTTTCACTACTTCTGAATTCATGTCTACAAAAGTATTTACTCTTTTCATCTCTATATCAAACAACTTCTGGATTTCATCATAGCTTTTGCTTTTCAACTAACTATGTTTGTATCCAACCATATTTTTCAAATAAATGGACATTTGATTTCTCTTTTGAGCTTTGGTAGGTAGATTTCTTCTTATCTCTTTAGCTCTAAGCTTTGCAAAGTGCTTCTTTCTTCTATTCATGAGCTCTACAAACAATCTTGATCTTTCCTCAATGGTTATCTCTCCATGTTCTTCTGCTTGTAGCATCTGAGCTAATTCAAAGTATGCCTCCATCATAGCTTGCGTGTTATCCCATGATTCAATCAAAGCTATATTGGCTTCTTCTTCCTTTTGCCTTGTAAGCCTCTCTTCCTCTATAAGTTCAGCTTGTATCCGAGCTTCAGGATTTCTATCCATTTCTTCATCAAGAGCAACTTGATCTTTCTTCTTTAAAGGTCTTTTAGGCTCAACCATTATTACCTTGCCTTTGTCTTTAGCCTGTGGATGTTGTGATGCCTGTGAAGTTGATGATGTTGTTTTGAATTCACTTGGCTCTTGAACTACAACCCCTCTAGCCTTGGGTCTTGTAGTTGTAGTTGTTGTAGCAGCAGATGTAACAGCTTTGGGTTTAGCTGCTTTGATTTCTATTAGTGTCTGAGCTAGAGTTAACTAATCAATAGTTGTTGTTAGAGCATTGGCAGTAGTAGCTTTAACATTAGTAGTAGTAACTACTTCACCAGCAGTAGTAACTGGATTAGTAGTACTAACTTCCTTTTTAGCAACTTCTTTTTCCTGCTCTTCCAACACATCTGTATCAAACATCAGGTTTTCATCATTCATCTCTTGACTCTCATCCACCAAAGTCACTTCTGCATCAGCATCAAGATCATCAATTTTCCTCCCCTGTTTGGATGCATCCTCCTGATCACCCAAACTGACATCATTAGAGGATTCTACCCTGCTAGTTGAACCAATCTTCCTTAACCTCTAAAGCCCTAAAGTTCTTAACTTCCTTCTCTTTTCCAATTGCTTGACTCTCTTCTTTAAGCTAGCAATCTCCTTTGCTTGACCAGTCTTGGCTTTCTCTAAATCAAGGACTTTCTCTTGTAGGCTGGTACATAAATTCATCAATTCAGAAAGTTGCATACTATCCTCACCACTTTGAGGTGGATCATAGGAAGGGGTAGATACATGAGCCTCATCAGTGACAGGCTCTGTAGGACCATTATCTTTCCTCTGTTTCCTCATTGACTTCTTCTTTTAAGGTTTATGTAGGTCCAAAGTCTTAGATCTGATTAGCCTTTTGTAAGCCAATAGCTAACTTGAATAAATCCAAATCAACTATAAGAGAGACAAAGACTATGAATATTATGTGTTAATGCGGAATCTTAACACAAGTACTAAGAAGAATAATTGTAAAACTAACTTCGTATATTTCTATTGATTTCTATTAGGTTTGGATGCCCAAACACTATGCCGTAGGGTTCCTTTTATACACCAAGGAAACCCTAAAAGGCTTTATCATCGTGTGAAGGATAATGCATATACTATCTAAGATATCTCCCTTAAGATTATCTCTAAGATAAAAAACTATTTATACTATTCTATTACATAACAGACTTAACTAGACCTGGCCAGTATAAACTATGTACTGCCAGACTTAACTTAGTACTGGCAGACTTAACTATGTCTACCAGACTTAACTCTATAACTACCAGACTTAAGTCTGTTTACAATAATTCCTAACAATCCTCCCCTAACTTGAACTTCACTTGTGATCTTCAAGTTTCCTTGAGAGTCTTCATTATAAGCTTCTTGAGGATTTTATGAGCATTATCTTTGGAATTATTCTTGAACTGCAACATGATGATCGTCTGAATAAACAGTTCTTGACTTCTTTGCCTGCTTGAAATCATCACTACTGATCTTACAGGGCAACTAATCTTCTAAGTATCTGTATTCAGCACTTAACAGCAACAAGTCTATCTTTTCAGCACACTTGAGATAACGCGCAACTTGACTCTATGTACCATCAATGAAAAGTTTCAGTCTATTAACGGATTTGATATGCCTTTACCTGTAGCCGTTTGCTCAGGGCTAGTCAATCCTTTGGCACCTAGAAAAGGTAAATTCCATGGTGGATTGATTACCATGTCAACTCTTTGTACATGAAACTTGGTGAGTTGATGTACCATCCACTTTTTGGTAAAGTGTCAACCATCTAATATGGATTTGCAATTTGTCTTTACCATAAGCCATAATCTCATGGACTAGTTATGGTTTTTCCACAGCCTTTACCACAATCCATAAACTTGTAGGCTAGCCAACTCTTTACTAACCAGATATGGTGAGTTGATAACCATACAATTTTTGGCAAATTGTCAGCCATTAACGGATTTGAGGAGTCTTTACCAAGAGCCGTTTGCTCCTGGACTAGCCAATCCTTATGTCTGTTAGACATGGTGGACTGATGACCATTTGTCGTGTTAGTGCATAGCACCTCCACCAAGTGTTGTTCTCCTCATCTCCATTCTAGATATCTAACTCATCAACCTTCATTACTTTCTAATGCCAGCTTGCTTCTCCATCATTTTCAAAAGTTTGTAGCAATCGTCATATGGTTTTCCTCCTTGAAGTTTCTTGTCCAACATAGCTTTGCACACTTCATCTGACAAAGGATACTTTCTTTCTATTAGTATATAAACATCTATAGACTCCAAGTCCAAACAGTGTACTCTGCAAGCATCATAGTATCTCTAATAAATTAACCTTTGTTGACCTGGAAAACTCCAAATTGAATCTGTACTAAGGGGTTCTTCAAACATGTTCTTCAAGTATTCCCAAAGTACTTTTTCAAATTCATCCTTTGGCTCATTCATACCATGTTTTCTCATGACAATCCTGTATAGCTCTGTAAGATCAACTCTTGATATGTCAGTCAGCATTGCTCCAAAACTTATGTATACCATATCAGTTCCATTCTCCCTTACAATCTGGTATACACATTTCCTTCCTTGCTTAATGATCTTGTAATTTGCTATACCAGGTGATTTTGTAGCTACAGGAACATGATTAATGGGAATTTTAGTACCTGAAGTAGAATCATCTTTTTCATTAGCTTCATCTGAATCTTCAGATTCATCCTTATCAAGGTGTGTATGGAATCCTTTCCTTGCTATCTATTTTCTCCTGTTTCCAGTCTTCTTGGTTGGCTTATCATCTTTGTCTTCTTCAACCTTCTCCTTTGTTGGTTGAGTACCTTCATCATCAAACTTTAGCTTCTTTGCAGTTTTATTTTGAAGCTCTTCACCAAATCTCTTCAAACTTTCCTTTTTTGCTTCAAAGTTCATGGGGACATAGGTATCCAATTGCTTAACCAATTTTTCAAATTCAGCTTTCACTTCTTCAAAATT
>BQNB010142383.1:0-17144 GCA_026074375.1 Tanacetum coccineum | reverse complement strand
TACAAAACCCCCAAATTTATTTGAAACCCTGACTATAGATCTTGAACAAAAACCCTTAAACAAATGAACCAACACTTGCATCTTCCTTAAATAACCTTGAATAATAGCTAGGAATACTAGATCTTAAAGAGAAATCAAAGATATGGAAACCCTATTAAAGGTGTGTTTGTGCCGTGGGTAAAGGGAAGGAAAAAGGAAGAAAGAAAATTTCTTGGTGGCTTGAAAAGAATGAGAACCCTAATGTGTATAGTATGGTATTTATAGGAGGATCCCAAGTACTAAGGTTTTGTATTGGTTGACAAGTCAACATACACACTTAACCAAGTGTGTGTGTGTGTGTGGTTTGGTTATAGTAAAAAGAAAGGAAGGAAAGAAAATTGCAAAAGTTTAGCAAGTGTGTGTAAAATTTATAAGAAATGAAATATGGATGGTATATATATAGGAAGGACTAAGCTTGGATCCAAAGGAGTTAGGAGTGGAGCCAAAGAAAACTTGGAGCCAAAGGGTGCACCAAGCCAAGGGAGGGGGAGGGGATCATGAGCTAAAGTGAAAAGATTCTCTTAGAATTAATTTAGTGTGTGCATGAGTACAAATTAAGTAAGGGGGATATTATAACAACCAGCAATTTTCATCAATATAAATATCCATCTATTAAATTAGATGCACTGTAATATCCATCTATTAAATTAGATGCAATGTAATATCCATCTATTAAATTAGATGCAATGTAATATCCATCTATTATAAATATATCACCTTTTTATAGGGAATTTTTTTGCTTTATCTCATTATGCAACGTAACTTGCATCTCTAAAGTAAACAAGCTCACGCAACCTCTCTCAATGCCATCTATATCTATGTTTATATCATATAAACATCCTAATATTTCAAGTCTATATCCTAATATCATTTTTACTAACTACATTATCCATTTAACGTACTTTTCAAAACGTTATTTCCAAACAAGCATTAAACATTAACGTTTACATCAAAACCCTAATTATATGTAAAGCATACATATAAAATGAAAGTACAAGCCTTTAAAGCATGTGTACAAGTATCAATGCACCACATTTTAATATCTTAACCCTCCTGAATCAAGTTACAACATTCTAAAGCATAATGTATAAATCAATAATGCAAGAAAGTCAAACTAGGTCATTTAAGCTACTAAACCATGTTTAAACTTTACACCACTTTAACATAAGGTACAAGTACTTAATTCATGACTCTTAGACCCTAATCTATCCATAATCTTAACCTTAATCCATGTTTTAAAACCCTAAACAATAAAACAAAACCCTAAACCCTAATTTCACTTAAACCTTAAAACTAAACCCTAAAACCTAAACCTTAAACCTAAAATCCTAAACCCTAAACCTTAATCCTAACACTAATCCTAAACCCTAAAATATCTTAAAACCTAACCCTAACACAAATTAAAACCCTAAAACCCTAACCGAAATTAAACCAACCTGTCACCCTTTTTCTTTCATTTTGACCCATTTTAAACCTAAGCAAGCACCCTAGCACCTCAAGCACCTCTATGACATCACCACCATGTCACCAAGTAGCATACCAAGCACCTCCATCACCTCCTTGTAATCTACTTGTAAACAAACACCTCCTTGTCATCCTTGTGGTTAGCCGTGACCCTCATACACCCTTCCACCTCTCTTAGCTACTATCCTAGGCCTCAATACTCATCACTAGCCTTCCATAGTCATCACTCTATAGCCCTTAACCCTTAGACACCAAGAAAACTTGGGCACCAAGGGTGTTTCACCCCTATATATAGCCGAATCCAAGCAACCATTCAAACACACCTCAAAACTAATCAAATACAACAATGGAGTCTTAAATCAGACCAAGAAGGATCAAGTGAAGTCCCTAAGCTCATAATAGAAGCCAAGAATCAAGAGAAAATAACCCTTGAAGTCGTTACTAGGCGTACGAACCCGAAAACCTCATTTCGACCCATTTTAGCTCAAGTAAGCTCAAAATCTTGTTCAATAAGCTTATAATCTGTATTAGAATGTTCATAATACTCTTAAGATCATATATAAACTCTTGTTTGAAGCCTTGAATCCTCAAACCCATGTGTTTTTTATTAAAACCCTAAAAACAACCCGTTTTGATTTTCTAGCTAACGAATCCTTTTTCTAAACTTTTGTTACGTTAAAACATCTTATTTTAGCTTATTCTAATAAGCTATACCTGGCAAAATATCATGTGAAACCTTAAAATAAGCTCTGCATGGCTTTATTTGCAAAAGTTTTCATGCATAGGGGTATATATCGTAACTTTCTAAAATTTATAACTAGAGGGGCTGAAAATGTCATTATTCTAAAGTTATAACTATAAGGACCTATCTTGCCAAGTTTCAAAGTTAAAGGTTTAAATTATATATACTTTATATATAAAGGACTAAACTTGTAAAAGTTTATAAATCGAGGGTATATATTGCCATTTTTGCAAACTTAAAAATATAAAATATAATATTTTTATATAAATTATAAAAATATATATTAATATTATAAGACTCAATTTTATTAAAACCCGACACATTTATCGTTATTGATCATCGATCGACGCATTATAAAACAATTACGTTATATATTTAACGTAATTTATCATCGACTAACTTTTGAAGAAACTTAAAATTTTATCGTATCACGTTACTAGGGAGCTTCATGTGAGGAGTTTCATTTAGGTATACGTTTTGACGAGTTTGCTGGATTTACGATTTAAAGTGTCATGGCTCCTCAAACGTTTACTACATGACCTCTGAATTATGATGGCCCGAACAGTGATACAATATTTCCATAAATTAATAAATCAAAGTAATACGTTAAACTTTATAAAGTTTTGAAACATAAACCATCACACTAAGACTTGACATATTACCCCAGGTTGCGTGACGAGGCCGTTACTTTCACTTGATATACTTTTGCCATCAATCAGATTTTCCCTGTTAAGGTGAGTTCATAGCCTCGCATTTTAAATCTTCTAATGTTTTCATAAACCCGCGAGGGGGATACATGCTATAAACCATGAATACGAGTATTTTTCCAACTGTATGCTATCCTGATATATTATTGCCTAAGTCCTTACTTTTGCCATTAAGACCCCACTATCATGAACCGTTAATTACTTTTCGGAGTAAGCGCGAATGCTGTGAATAGATCTATTTGGGACTGAACTCCCCCGTTGGTGTACCTATACTTTCTGGTAACCAAACGCACTTCATTTGAATCACTATGCGGGTGTTTGGCAAAGGCACCCGTTGGGGCAATTTCTTATGATTATTGATTATTTCAAGGTCTCGGTGTCATGAGCTTAGGGCAATAATACTGTTTTCTATAATAATTGTACTCATTGCAATTATTACACTTATGGGTGTATAACAACGTAACCCACTATTGACTTGTATTCAAACTGTTTAACATAAACCTATGAATTTCACTCAACCATTGTGTTGACCTTTTTAGCATGTTTATCTCAGGTATTTGAGCAACTTATGGCACAGAGTGGCACGGACTTGAAGATGGCTAAACTGTTATCATTCAAACTTTATGTTTTCATGTAGATTTTGGGACCTCTGTTTGTAAAAACTTCTAATGAAATAATGAATATAACATATCTTTAAAAAAACGTCTCCTTTTGAGTCGTTTTTCTATGATAAGACTGAATACTATGAAATAATACCCAGATAAGCTTCCGCTGCTAAATGTCCCAAAATGGCATATATTAGATTGGTATCAAGAGCCAAGGTTATAGAGAACAAGGTTTAAACGCGTAAACTATAACTACTTTTCTTTTTTCCATCCAAGAAAGTCCTCCGTGCCACTACATCTCCCGAATAGTATGTAAAGTACATAACTATTATACTATTATATAAATAACTTATGTTATTTACCACTGTTGTTAACTATAGTTATGGCTTCTCCCAACCCCCAACATCTAATATTGAGGATGCTTTTCCTTTAACTTTCCTAACTATATCCTGGATTCCCCGGACTATGTCTCAGCTTTACCAGGAAAAACTTATTCTAGCTCTTCCAAGATAAACTCATTTGTTTAGTTCCTAATAGCCTTCACCAAATCTTCACTTTTTCATGATGACCCCCTATATGAAGGTCATGCATGCATACTATGCTAAAGAATCACCTATTCCACTGCCAACTATTGTGCCTCCATCTTCAATGCTATCTCTAATGTTTAATCCTCAAGAATTCTTTCTTCCTGAGGAATTATTGCCACTTAAGAAACGAGGCCGTGACCGATCATCCTCCTCTACTTTTGCCCTACCTTAAGAATTTGAGATATGAGAAAGCTCTCATAAGACAAGTTTGGAACGTCACGAGGAGCAAATTAAGAAAGTTGAATCATCTAGATAACTCTCCTCTCGACTGCATTGAGCAAAATAGAAGACAAAATTAAAGAGGTCTCGAAATGGCCGTGATCATACAGCAAGTTTTTGACTATCTGTTAAGCTAACTCCAAGAGTCTCGTACTCAAATTGCTAAACTTCAAAGAAAGCAAATGGGAAATGACAGCAAGATTGCTCTGGCTTGCTTCAGGATTGCTAATCTAGAACAAATCATCAAAGATATCCAGGTTCGCCACCAAGCAGATAAGGAAAGTCTTCTGAAATGCAATCTATGAACGCAAGAATAGCCAGGAAGGACCATCGGACTACTAGATTAGATACTAGTTATAGCTGACAAGCCACGTATGTGCGGTAATAAATAACACACTTGGTCAAATTTGACTATGTAACAGTACAAAGGCAATTGTTCATATATAATAATAAAGGTGAACCCGTTTGTACTTCATTGTTTTATATTCATCTTGTGTCCTATATTACATCTCTGTCTTCATCATTATGAATCATACCGTAACTTCTAATAAATCAGATGCTTGTTAGAATCCATATCAAAAAGTAATCTTATATTTTAATATCACTATTTTTAAAATGCTTAAAGTTCAAAAATAAAGCATTACATTTTTAAGACTTGTGATATCATTCTTATTACGTGTTGTCTTATGTTGATAGAATGCCTCCTAAAATGACATCAACATCTGAAGCACCAACCATGACTTAAGCTGCCATCAAGAAACTAGTTGCTGATAGTGTTTCTGCAGCTCTGGAAGCACAAGCCGCTAACATGGCAAATACTGATAATACCACCATACCAAGATAAGCTCTTGTAGCAAGGAAATGTAGCTACAAAGAGTTCATGAGCTGTTAACCTATCAACTTCAAAGGTACGGAAGGAGCTGTTGGACTTATCCGCTGGTTTAAGCAAACTGAATCAGTGTTTTCCCATAGCAACTGTACCGAAGACTGCAAGGTGAAATTTACTATTGGTACTTTAACTGAATAAGCTCTATCCTGGTGGAATTCTTTTGCCCAACCTATTGGGATAGAAGAAGCTACCCAAGAATACATGGGGTAAATTCAAGAAGGCTATTGATAAAGAATAACTAATCCCCGAACTGAAGTCCAGAAGATGGAAGACGAATTTTACCATCTGACTATGAAGGGGAATGATCTCAAGGCATATGTGAGAAGATTCTAAGAATTGGCAACCTTATGTCCCACTATGGTGCCATATTATGAGAAAATGATGGAAGTTTTCATTGAGGGATTGCCTCAAAGTATGAAGTAATGTTACCAGGCTCTAAACCGTCAAACTTTAGAGGAAGCCATTAACATAGCCCAGAGGCTAATGGATCAGGTAACAAAGCACACCCTGGTGCAAGTATCAAGTGCTCACAAATGAAAGTTTGACTAAACACATCTGCATAAAGCATCCTTTTTGCTAATTATAATCTATCTTAGGAGATTAATAATGGTGATCTTATTAAACCCTAGCCCATTGGGACTTTACCCACTTACTGCTTAACGACTATTTATATACTAGTAGTCCACTGTCAGAGTCTTTACCAAAGGAAGAAGAACGCTATACTAGGTCACTTGCTAGAACAATTTATTCCCTAAATCGCAGATATGGAGAGCTATCCTCGACTCTTAGCCTACGCCCAAACAACACCGAAGTTGTAGCGCATTATATATGTTATACTAGACCCAGTTTAATGATAGGTCGCATACTTAAGCACGTAAACAAGTATAAATTGATAAACATAATCAACATTTAATGATAAATTAAACAATCGATATAAACAAACCAAACATTAAACCTTCATAAATATGGCTGATACCTAAAGGTATCTGCCGATAGTTATTGTAAAAATACACATGGTTTCATATATGAACGATTAAAATAAAGAAACCTTAACCGAATGCGTATTTGGTTGTGCAAAGATTACAAGAGTTTTCCTATGATCTTGAGGCTCTTTTCTAACCTTTTTTGCTCTTCTATTTGTCTGATAGCCGACTGGGTGGTTTAGGGCTTCACTTCCATATCTAAAACTGAGTTTGAGGTTTTGTATTTATAGAGTCTGGAAACAGGTCGATACGCCGTATCAGGCGATGTGGGATATGGCGTATTGAGGATTTCTTGGAGTAAGGACCAAAATTGATATTTTTTATAATCTTCTAATGTTTGACCTTCGATACGGCGTATTGATGTAAAACCAGTTTATTTGATCAAACTATTATATACAGCGTATCGTTGATGTGGATACAGCATATTCTTCAAAGTTAGGAAATGGTCTTTTAATTCGTCAAAGTCTTGGATACGTCGTATAGATCTAGAATAATATGGCGTATTGGCTGTCAGATCAGTAGACTTCCTTAAACTCTTCATTTAAGCTCCAAAATGCGTGCCTTTTAGCTAATCTTTACAAAGTACTCCTTAATTACTGCAAATATCAAATATAAATGATTAAGTACCAATTCTCACAATAATTATACAAAATGGGTAATTTACATGAGATAGATGATGCTATTAAAGTAACATTATTTGATGTCATCAATGATTCGAATAAAACTCTACAACTTGCTCAAGAGAGTCGTTTAAAAATGAAACAACTTGACAAAGAAATAAAACCGGAAAATTATGCAAAGATTAATAAAGTTTCAGAGGTTTTTGTTTCTTAAAAGGCCAAGTCACAAGAAGAAGTCTACTTTTCAAATACTTCCAAAACCGCCAGTGTTTCTAACACAGTTTCCAAACTAATTTTGATACCTGATGATGAATTTTCGGATGATACTCCTTCTCATAGTGTTGCATAGAAATTTCTAAATGAGGTCAAAGACATCAGTGTGACTCTTCAACGTGTTGTAAAATCGAAATGTCATTAAATGCAAACAATTGATCGTCTCCTGATCATCTAGAGATTCAAAATATTTTTAAGGAAAAAATTGCGTCTATCGTTAACCAAGTTGACATAAGAATAATACATTTTGAAAAGGAATTTGTAACACCCCCAAATAGGGTCGCAGCGGAATAAGGGTCCGGGGCGTGTTACTTCATAGATCAATAACACAAGATATATATTGAACGACCAAAAAGTCGTTTGAAAACGATACATTGGATTTAACAAAGTAATTGTTACATAAGCCCGAAGCTTAACTTGTTCACTTGATCAAAATACAAAGATTTTCAGCCCATAACAGATAACAAAATGAAATGCGACAAAATCTTTAATGCATGACATCCAAATCAAAACCACCAATGTATCCATCGCACCTCGTGCTTATTGATCCCCTGAAAAACATTGCTTTAAAACGTCAACAATAATGTTGGTGAATTCATAGGTTTGATAAATCATAATATGCAGGACCGCAAGACTTTTCCCGTGATAATGCAACACATGCAGGCATCACAAAACTAGATTACATTTACACTAAGCTCATGACACTGAAGCTCGACAGTCTTGTTCGCATAATATTGCTACTCAGCCCGCAATGATGTTTTAACCCGAAACATCTAAAATTCGACATGCTATAACGTTCGTTCCCGGTGATAGCTAGTCACCTGAACGGGGAGGTCGTTTCCCGAATAGATCTATTAAATAACATTCGCGCTCACATAATGTAATTCCCAACTACATCTATGCAATTGACAGTTCATGATAATGGGCTTAACTGGGTTATCGCTACTTAGGCAAACATGTAATCAATACTTGCGTCCAATTTGTAAAACAAAGCATGTTTCCACCCCATAATTATAAATCATTGAAATCATAAAAATGTGGGGCTATGAACTCACCTCGAGTGAGTGATCCAATAATATCGCAGATAAAGCGTCACGTAAAAGATCGAATGCAACCTAAATTATCATAGGTCGTATAAGTACTAATCACATTAAGTACTCCTACCATGCATAAGTCTATATAGCTAATCACCATCTAAATGTTTAAGTGAAAACATGTTTATAAAATTAAAATGTTTATAAACATACTTTTGGTAAAATCGTCATAACTTTCACGTTTCTAATCCGTTTCTTGCGTTTCTTATGCCCATCTTTTCGTATTAAGATGAGTTATCATAATTTGACATTTTCCATATTTTGACCCCCTGGTGAACAGTAACTTTTACTGTTCACATCAGACGTAAGCTTTATTTAAATCGTATTTGTTGTCGTAAACCCCGTAAATGTCGTATTTTATTCGTTATAGCTCCGTTTTTAGCGATTCTTTCGAGCACGATCTCGTAATTGAAAGTTCTATAATTTTATGAGGTTTACAAAAATATAACTTTCTGTCATGAACAGTAACTTTTATAAAAATAGTTTTATAAAAGTATTAATTTGGCGTTAAATTGCGAAATTAATAACCGTTCGTTATAATTGAAAAAATTACGTTTCTTATAATTTTGGAATCCCAAAATAGGTATTATTTGTTAAAAATATCCAAACTTGCCTGTTTGATATAAATTTATAAAATTATTTTATAAACTCCGTTTAATTAACGTATAGCTGTTTTTTTAAGTAAACTTTTCGTTATTAATCCGTTTGACAAGTTTCTTACCTTTTCGGAATCGTCGTGAAATGTATTATCTTATAAAAACATATTATAAGTATATTTTTATAACACTTTGGACAGAATGTTAGTGCTAGTTTGATAAGTCCATTTTCAACCTTTGTTTTCTTTATTTATCATTTTGTATTCCACCACAAGTCTTATTAACCATATATGTTATATATCATATATACATTAAAGTCCATTGTCCATAGTTGTCTTTCAAATCCCTTTTTGTCTAACATTACAAGTCTAACATATTGCTTGTGAAACATAACTTCCATAATTTATCCATTTTACTATAAGTTCATATTTAGCCTTTTTTCATATAAACCATAAGTGTTCAAGTTTTCTCCTCTTGATATAACTTCATTTTAATGATCATATAACCTTAATATAAGCCCATAATTAACCTTAATTTGTCTTATGTATTTCTTTAATTTACAACATATTAAGAGATCATAAAAACCCTAATTAACCCATAATCATGTTTACACCAAAACGACATGATACAATATTTTATCATCATTTTTAACATGATATATGTAATAACACAACATATATAAAAGTAATCCATGTGATCATTTCAAGTAAAAATCTCATTTTCATGATAAAATCCTAAATGGTGATTTAAGCTAACATAGAATAAACATATGCATGAAATGAAAAATATAAGAACATAAAGAGTTCTAGTAGACCTTATGATGTGTGATGATGATGATAATCAAGTGCTAAACCCTTGTTTAGCCACAAAACCAAAGCTTGCAAGATGAAACCCTAGATTAGATTTAGAAAACCCTAATCTTTCCTTTCTTGATTAATACTTGAAAAAGGTTAGCCAATGCTTGGAAATACCTTAGAATGACTTATAATGGATGTGTATGGAAGTGTATAGGTTGAATAAAATTTTGTATGGATTGATTATAGGGGGGGTTGATACCGTAGCATATAGAGAGAGGAAAGGGAGGAGTTTTGTGATTTTTACCAAGTGTTTATGCATGTATGTTTTATCTCTTGAAGGTTACTTGAATTATATGTGTTAGCTAGTCAAAAAGGTATGCAATAGTATTCAAAGAGACATAGCTCATGGTCTTAAGGAAGAATGTTTGGTCAAAGGATACTAAGAAACATAGTATGGCTAGGTTTTAAATGCAAGAGATGTACATTGACCAAGTGTTGAATTCTTTTCTTATATCTTTGTATCAATTGCCATAATTTTGGCAATAAGAAGATATATGTGATGTTGTTGAGTAATTTTTATGTATTGGGTATAAATGTGGGTATTTGTTGAGGCGTAGAAAAGTTTTGGTGGTTCCGGGAGTGCCTAAACTTAATTTATCGCGAAACGTATACACTTTACGTATCCGATAAAAATAAAATGAACAAAGTTAACAATTATTCTCAAAATAATTACTTAACCCTTGCTTGATGTAAACATTTAATCGTTAAATGCCCGTTTACATTGAACGCTAATTTTTTTAGCTTACGCGATTTAGCTTAACATTTACGATTTAAAGCAAACGCGTACAATACAAAAGGTATATTGCGGATTTGTCGACGTCGTCAATGACTCTAAAACACAGGGTGTTATAGAATTTTTGAAAGAAGCAGCTAAATTTATTCGAGACTTCACATCTCTTGCAAAAGAAGTTGATGAATCTCTTGATAGGATCAAGGTTTTGGAAAAAGAAAACGAGCGTCTCTTGAGAGCAGTTGTTAGTCAAGATATTATGTCTATTGTGCAAAATCTTTCTGTGGTAGATACATCAAATCTCTAAACTGAGCTTGAACGTACGAAATATGTTGGGTTTAAAAGCTTCTTGATGCTGTTTGGAAATTACTACTGCTGGTGGAAGTTAAGACTGCTCAGGTGTGTGTTAGTACTGCTAAGCATAAATTAGTGTTGTTAGTAATCGTTATGAAAAATATACTAAGTAGTTAGTACTGCTAGTATATATTAGTACTGCTAGTTACTACTGCTAGTAATGTTAGTACTACCAGAGGAAAGTTAGTACTGCTAGTGTAACTTAGTCTTGCTGGAGAAGAATGAAGAAAATATTCTAAGTAGTTAATGCTGCTTGTATACAGTTAGTGCTGCTGGTACAAAAGTTATAATTGCTGACAGAGTTACAACTGCTAAAAGATTACAACTGCTAAAGGATAAAGATTGATTGAAGATAAAGATTGCTTATGTGATATGTATGAGATATTTTTGTAAAAGATACGTATAAGTTATTTGTTTAGAAGATCATGATAACTTAGAAAAATATTGTAAGCCAGTTAGGACTCCTTGGTGTATAAAAGGAGGTCCTAGGGCATAGAGATTGATATATCTTTCATTTTTCTGTCAATCTATTTGTAGCTTCAAGGTTTTGTAAACCCTAACACTATTAAAAGTGTTCGTATTATATTGAGGCTGAAAGTTTGGTAAACTATTTGTTATTGATCTTATTCATTACTATTTCATTAAAATTCTTCTTAGTATCATTGACTAGATTCTGCATAGTCTTTGATATTCACAATCAAAGTTTCTATCATAGTTGTTTTGGATTTATTCATTACAACTTAGCCTTATACAATCTAAGCAAGATCTATTATATTAGAATCAACAAGTGGTATCAGAGCTTGTGAGAAGCTTTAAATAAGAAGAATCTTTACTACATACAAGATCTACTTTCTCAAAAAGCAATGGATTCTCAATCTACTCAAACCATCAAGCTACCCATACTCCAACCTGGTGAGTATGATCTCTGGAAGATGAGGATGGAGCAGTACCTACAGTTCATTGATTACACTCTATGAGAGATCGTAGAAAATGGTAATGCACCTATAGTAACAAAAACTGTTGATGATAAGGAGACTGTTATCCCTCCTACAAGTGTTGAAGAGAAGGCATAAAGAAGGGCAAAGTTAAAGGCAAGAAGCACTTTGTTGATGGCCTTACCAAATGAGCATCAATTAAAGTTCAACTCATACAAGGATGCTAAAACACTGATGCAGGCTATTGAGAACAGATTTAGAGGTAATACTGCTACAAAGAAATCTCAGAAAAATCTTCTAAAGCAGCAGTATGAAAACTTTGCTGCATCCAGCACAGAGGTGAATGAACAAACCTATAAAAGGCTTCAAAAGCTAATTAGTCAACTAGAGATGCATGGTGAAGTTATCCCTCAAGAAGACATCAATCAGAAGTTCTTGAGAAGTTTGTCACAAGAATGGACTATGCATACTATTGTATGGAGGAACAAACCAGAGATTGAACATTGAGTTTGGATGACCTCTTCAACAACCTGACAGCTTATGAATCAGAGGTCAAGGGGACATCTAACTCAACCACAAACTCACATAATGTAGCCTTTTTGTCCTCTAGCAGCACTAATAGTACAACTAGAGCAGTTAATACTGCTCAGGGTGTTAATACTGCTAGCACTCAGGGTGTCGCTGATAGCTCAACAACTATTGAAAATTTGAGTGATGTTGTGATTTATTCCTTCTTTGCTAGCCAACCAAGTATTCCACGGCTTGATAATGAAGATCTATAACAAATCAATCCTGATGATCTAGAAGAGATGGACTTGAGGTGGAACATTACTATGTTGACTATGAGGGCAAAAAGATTCCTGAAGAATACTAGAAGGAAGCTGGACATGGCTAACAAAGAAAGAATTAGGGTTGACAAGTCCAAAGTGGAGTGTTTCAACTGCCACAAGAAAGGACATTTTACAAGAGAGTGCAGGGCACCCAAAAATCAAGACAGCAGGAACAAGGAGCCTACCAGAAGGACTGTGCCAATTGAGATAACTACTTCAAATGCCTTAGTGTCTTAGTGTGATAGCTTTGGCTATGATTGGAGTGACCAAGTAGAAGAAGGTCCAACCAATTTTGCTCTAATGACTTATTCTTCAACAAGTTCAAGTTCTTCAACAAACTCTGAGGTATCTAATGACTTAAATTGTTGTTCATCTTGTTTAAAATGTGTAAAAGATCTAAATGAACAAAATGAACAATTAGTTAAAGACTTAAGAACAGCTAAGATAAGTGTTATCTCTTATAAAACTGGTTTAGAATCCATAGAAGCTAGAGACTGTTAGTCCCTTTAAGATAAAATGAATTTATGTAAAGGAAGATAAAAACTCTTAAAACGTGAAATTTATTTAAGAGATTTAGATCTTACAGAGCTTAAAAGGAAGTTAGATTTTGCTACAAAAGAAAAAGATGAGGTTCAACTTGCAGTATAAAAATTTGAAAATTCATCAAAAAACCTAAGTAAACTTCTAGACAGTCAGATAATGGATAAGTGTAAAACAGGATTAGGGTATAATGCTGTCCTACCTCCCTATACTGGGAATTTTATGCCACCAAAATCTGATTTAGTTTATCCTAGTCTAGATTATTTTGTTGATGTGAATGAGTTTGTTAGTAAGCTTGTAGTTGAAAAGCCTACTGTTGAGAATAATGAACCTAAGACAGCTAGGAAATAAAATGGATCCCCAATTATTAAGGATTAGGTGTCTGAAAGTGAGGAAGATGATAAGCCTAAGTTTCAAACAACTAAGCCTAATTTTACTAAAATTGAGTTTGTTAAACCTAAAACTAATAAGAAATCTGTTAAGCAAATTAGGCAAGACACATACAATCCATCTAGAAGTCCATCTAGAAGTCCTAGAGGAAACAAGAGAAATTGGAACAAAAAGATGTCTTAAAAATTAGGGAATAATGCATGACCTATAAAAATGTTATTAATAATGCATATTTAACTACTAGAAGGCCTTTTAACAAAATAACAGCAGCTAATAACAGTAATGGTGCATCAATGTCCTTTAAAAGATTTGACTTTATTGATGTACAAGGCAAATCCAAGTCAGTAATGGCTTGGGTCCCTAAAAGAAACTAATTCTCCTACCATAATGTGCAGGGCAATCCACAACAATATTTGAAGGATAAAGGAGTGATAGATAGTGGATGCTCTAGGCACATGGCATGAAACAGATCCTATCTTACAGATTATGAAGAAGTTGATGGAGGATTTGTTGCCTTTGGAGGTAATTCCAAAGGAGGGAAAATTACTGGGAAAGGTAAAATAAGAAGTGGCAAATTAGACTTTGAAGATGTGTATTTTATAAAGGAACTAAAGTTTAACCTCTTTAGTGTCTCATAAATGTATGACAAGAAGAATAGTGTTCTTTTTACTGATACTACATGTGTTGTTTTGTCTCCAGACTTTAAGTTAACTGATGAAAGTCAGGTTTTGCTTAAAGTTCCTAGAAAGGATAACATGTACATTGTTGATTTAAAGAATGTTTTTCCTCAAGGAGGTCTCACTAGTCTCTTTGCAAAAGCCACACCAAATGAATTTAATCTTTTGCACAAGAGGCTTGGACATGTAAATTTCAAAACAATGAATAAACTATTAAAGGGAAACCTTTTAAGAGGTTTACCTTTAAAACTCTTTGAAATTAATCAAACTTGTGTTGCTTGTCAAAAGGGAAAGCAACATAAAGCTTCTTGTAAGACCAAAACAGTCAGTTTAATAAGCCAACCATTACAAATTTTGCACATGGATTTGTTTGGCCCAACATTTGTAAAGAGTTTAATGAAAAAAGATGTAACTTGCCTAGTGTCATAAAATGGGGCAAAAATTTTTTTTTTTTAGTAGGTTGTAAGTTGAGTTTTCTTTTTAGCCTCTAAGAATAAAACTAGTGAAATCCTTAAAACATTTATAACATGCATAAAAAATCTAATAGACCTTAGGGAGAAAGTGATTAGATGTGACAATAGGAATGAATTCAAGAATAGGGTCATGAATCAGTTCTGTGAAATTAAGGATATTAAGAGGAAAATTTAGTGGTTACGAGGACTCCCACCAACAAAATGGAGTAAGCAGAAAGGAAAAATGGATAACAAATATGGCTGCTAAGACTTTACTAGCTGACTTAAAATTGCCAACAACTTTCTGGGCTGAAGTAGTTAATACTGCTTGTTATGTCCAAAATAGGGTGTTAGTTATCAAGCCTCACAACAAGACTCCTTATGAACTTTTTCCAGGTAGGAAACATGCCTTTAGCTTCATAAGACCATTTGGGTGTCCTGTTACAATCCTTAATACCATAGATCACCTAGGTAAATTTTGAATGAAAGGCTATGAAGGTATCTTTATAGATACTCTAGCAATTAGAAAGCATTTATTGTGAATTCAACAGTAAACCTAGGATATATAAAGGAGAACCTGCATGTTAAGTTTAGTGAGGATACACCTAATATTGCAAGAAGTGGACCTAATTAGCTTTTTGATATATATGCTCTAACAAATTTAATGAATTATAAGCCAGTTGTTATAAGGAATCAGTCTAATGGTAATGCAGGTATAAAAGCATGTAATGATGCAGGTAAAGCTAGAATAGAGACAGTACCTGACAAAGATTATATTCTACTACTAATGTGGCCTGCTGATCTACTATTCTCTCAAGATTCAAAGAGTTCTCCTGATGCTAAATTCAAACAATCAAGAGCGGAGGAAAAGAAGGATGCTAAAGATCCAGGGAATGAAGATAGTGAGGTTACAAGTATAATAGACCCAAGAGTAAATCAAAAGAAGGATGCAAATGTCAACAGTACTAACAATATTCAAACTGTTATTCCAACTGGTAATGTTGTTGGCATAGTAGATAATGTTGTTGTTGAGAATATAGTCTATAGATGTGCTGATGATCTAAATATGCCTGAATTAGAATGAAATGTGTTATCAGCTTCTTAAGCTTATGACAAAACAACTCAAGAATCCTAAAAATGTTTAAATGCATCATCCTAGTGAAGATCAAGCTTTTAATCAAGAAACTTGATGATTCAGAAGATGAACATCAAGTTTAGGGGAGGATTGTTAGGATTAAAAGAGTTTTTGAAGCTGTTTGAAAGTTATTGCTTCTTAGTTAGTGCTGGTATAAAAGTTAATGCTGCTGGTTACAACTGCTAAAAGATTACAACTGCTAGAAGTGTTTATATTATCAGATATAAAAAAACACGACACAAAAATTCCAACAAACAAGAACAAACCGTCATTAATATCGTTCACACCATTCACACAAATCCCACAACCCCAGCACCCACGAACCTTACACCCCTTTCTTTCTTCAGTTTCTTATAAAACTTAGACAAACAACCTGGCATGAGTAAAACACTCTCAGAACCATTTATTTTTAGCCCACTCACAACACCATTTGTGTGTCGTGGGTTCTTGGTTGTTCAAAATCCCACTATCATTAATCTACATATTTCGATTTGGGTTGGTGATGGGTGAGATTTTAGGATTATTGGTAGTCAGAAGATTCATGCTCAATCGGGACCTCTTTTTGTGAACTCCAGCATGCTATGAATCCTTTCTTGTCAACTGCTTCCTTGAGTTCTCTAGGCAAATTGGGGATGGTGATGGCAAAAGGGCTGGGTAAACTAAATGGGTTATATAGGTTTTAGGGTTAAAATAGTCATGTGGGTAGTGGGTACAAATGGGTCGGGTATTTACATGACAGAGTGGATTTTATTTTCACATTTTGATAAAAAAAATAAGTAAATTAATGACGTGGAAATTTAGCCGGTCATATGGGTAACATTATCACAAAACAAACAAGTACGTTGGTGTAATGTGTACAAAAAAAAGTAAGTTGGTCATTACGGTACAAATGAGAAAGTATGTTGGTAATAAATGGCCTTTACCCTACAAAAATTTGAATATTCATCAAAAAGCCTAAGTAAGCTTCTATACAGTCAGATAATGGATAAGTGTAAAACAAGATTAGGGTATAATGCTGTCCCACCTCCTATACTGGGAAATTTATGCCACCAAAACCTAATTTAGTTTATCATAGTCTAGATGATTTTGTTGATGTAAATGAGTCTGTTAGTGAATCTGTAGTTGGAAAGCCTACTTTTGAGACTAATGAACCTAAGACTGCTAGGAAAGAAAATGAAGCCCCAATTATTGAGGATTGGGTGTCTGAAAGTGAGGAACAAGATAAGCCTAAGTTTCAAACAGTTAAGCTTATTTTTGCTAAAATTGAGTTTGTTAAACCTAAAACTGATAAGAAATATGTTGAGCAAATTAGGCAAGACACATACAGTCAATCTTTCAGTCCATTGATTGTTAATTTTTCTTTAAACTATATATAATAAAATATATAATAAAATATATAATAATATATATAATCTAAAAACAAAAC
>BQNB010142381.1:0-17145 GCA_026074375.1 Tanacetum coccineum | reverse complement strand
ATTTTAAGGATTTCTAACACGTAGTTGGACTGGTTTATGAAGATGCCACAGGGGGATTGGTTAACTTGTAATCCAAGGAAAAACGTCATTTCCCCCATCATCGACATTTCGAAGCGGATTTTCAAGAGGTTAGAAAATAGTTGGGTATACCTAGGGTGTGTAGAACCAAAGATAATATCATCAACATAGACCTGTACCACTAAGATGTTGTCGTCGAAGCGTCTTATAAACAACGTTGGATCAATGGTGCCTTTGAAGAAGTGATTCTGTAGGAGAAACATTGACAATTCGTCGTACCATGCCCTTGGTGCTTGCTTTAACCCATATAGTGCCTTCTTTAACTTGTAGACATAGGTTGGATGATCAGCATCAATGAAACCTTCAGGTTGACACACATACACGTCTTCTTTTAGCGTAACATGCAAGAATGCAGTTTTCACGTCCATTTGAAACACAGTGAACGATTTATGTGCAACACATGCCAAGAATATCCTGATAGCTTCCATTCTAGCAACCGGAGCGAAGTATTCTTCAAAATCTATTCCTTCCTCTTGGCGGTACCCTCTCACAACCAGACGAGTCTTGTTTCGGATGACTATGTTCTCTTCATCATGCTTGTTTTTGAATAACCACTTCAACATAAGTGGTTTTATGTGATCCGGAGGAGGAAATAACACCCACACATCAAGCCTTTTGAACTGAAGAAGCTCTTCTTGCATTGATTCAATCCATGCAGGGTCGGTCATAGCCTCTTTGACATTCTTTGGTTCCCTGGTGCTCATCGTTAATGCATACATGCACATGTTACCATCTGATCGGAGTTGATTCCTTGTCAAAACTGGTCGTGAGGGTTCTCCTATCACTTATTCCAGAGGGTGATCCTTAGTCAATTGATATTCATGAGGGTATGGTTGGTAAAACGTATGCATGTTCGATGGATCCACATATTGTGAAGATGAAGATTCAGCCACACTTGTGGATGGAGTAGCAAAGGGATTTACAAACGTATTATTATCAAACATAGAATTCGAAACATTGTCAGCAATTATTGCGGGTTGATGCTGAACATGTTGTTGTTGTATTTCGAGCTCGCCAACATTCTGTGAAGTGCTTGGAATACTTGTTGCTTGAGAAGATGAATTTGTTGGTGTTGGTGCGGTGTCTTCTATTGTTGTAGTTGCCGTTGGAGTCTGAAGAACTTGAGGTGCTTGAGCAGCCGGAACAGTTCTCGGAGTAGCTGACGGTTGACCACCAATATGATCATCATACATAGCTTCAAACAGTAAATCCAATTCACCTTCAGTTGGGTTTTGAGTTTTTATTGTTGACGGAGCATAAGGAAGATCGAGTCCTGAACTGATTTGTCCAGAAGTCATACTTTGAAGCCCGGGTTTTAAACCGCTTTGTTCAAAAACCATAGCTGAAAGCTCATTAAATGTCACATTCATTGTCTCCATGATTTTCTTTGTCCTTCGGTTGTAAACTCTGTAAGCATAGGAATTAGCAGAATAACCAATGAAAAAGCCAATATCACCTTTTGCACCAAGCTTCCCAATATCTTCACGATCATTCTTGGGATAGCAGAGAGCCCCGAATACATGAAGAAAGGAGATATCCAATTTTCTGCCATTAATAAGCTCGTATGGTGTTTTGTCAAATCGACGGTAAATGATGGAGCGGTTTTGAGCGTAGCACGCAGTAGCAATTGCTTCAGACCAAAAGAATAATGGTGCACGAGAAAAGATCAACATTGTTCTAGCAGCCTCCACTAGCGTGCGGTTTCTTCGTTCCACTACTCTGTTTTGTTGAGAGGTACGGACAAAAGATGCTTGGTGAGAGATGCCAACGCTATTAAAGTATTCTTGAAGCACTTGGTTCTTGAATTCTGTGCCGTTGTCGGTTCTTACAATAATGACTGGAGCTTGTAGTAGAACTATAATTTTTTTGGGAAAGATTTTAATCTCCTCTGGTGCTTTGTCTTTGGATCTTAGGAAGAGTACCCAAGTGTAACGAGAGTAGTCATCCATAATTACCAGAACATACCGCTTTCCATTTATGCTTGCGATTCTCATTGGACCACACAAATCCATATAAAGAAGGTGTAACCTCTGCTTAGAATTTGGAACTGGTTTGGGTGGGTGAGATGCTCTTTTGCTTTTTTCCTTGCTCACATGAGGGACAAAGATGTTCTTTATGGTATTTTAATTTTGGAAGACCGGTGACGAGATCGTTTCTGGCTAGGTCATTTATGGTGTCGAAGTTAAGGTGGGATAAACGTTGATGCCATAACCACGACTTGGTAGAAGTAGCCCGAGCCATGAGGCAAATTGGAGATGCAGAGGCCATAACATGTAGATTGATGGTGTAAAGGTTTGTTGTGTGATTTCCTTTTAACAAATCAACTCCTTCGAGATTTTTGACGAAACATGTGTTTCTTCTAAAAGCGATGATTCGCAGTTTTATATACCTAAAATATATATAAAATATAATACTTTAAAAGAGGAATTAAGAAAATTACCAAGTTACCCTTGATAAAATTCACTCTCAAAAATATATATGATATAATATATAATACGTATGTTTAACCGGGTAAGTATGATCACCCGGGTCGTTATCCCCAATGACTAGTGAAATTGAAACCACGTTTAGGTTCGGATCCTGATTTGAATGAAGCAAAGATATTTGATTTGGAAAGATATGAAAATAAAATTAAATTGAACAATTAAACAAATACGGAAATGCAACTATAAAGCAAATTGACTAAGATTTAACCCTAAAAATGTAAACTAAAATTTTACTAAATAAAGAAAAAGTGCAAAAAATTATTAAAAATAAAAGCCCTAATTTTTATCTTTTTATAAAAGTTTAATTAAACTAATTAAAAATTAAACCTAATTACTAATTAAAACTAGTAAGCTTAGTTAACAACTTAACTAATGGACTAATGGTGCAAAGATCTAAGAGACTAACGGGGAAACTTAACAACTAACGGAGGGCCAACTTAGTAAACAACTAAATTTGAAAGTTACACTATCTACCCTGAGAATCTATCCCGATCACAAATTAAGTCCAATAAGCATTCGAAATTTTAAAGAGCTTAAAATGAAAAACTCAAAGAAGCAAAGTTGTAAAGGAAGCTAGTGGGAACAAAATTAATAAAAGCTACTTGGGCTGAAACTCACAAATAAGCTCAATAAAAGCTTATTTCTAAACTGACCTCAGAAAGAAGGGTTTTGAGCTTATCTTTACTTAGCTAGCTATAAACTGCTCAATTTAAGCTTAATTCTAAAAAGGGAAAGTGATCTAGAAAGCTTATGATGTGCTTAATCTAAAAATGCAAAGAAAACTAAGCTAAAAGTGCTTTTAAACTACTGAAATTAAGCATGAAACAAGCAAACTCAGGAAATAAGCAAAGAAACACAAACTCCAAATAGACTAGAAAACTTGATAAGCTAAACTAGACTTTAAAACTTTAAGAGCTTATTAATCTACTATTTATCCATCTAAATAAGCTATAAAATCTAGACTTGTAAGCTGATTTAACAAATTAAAATCCTAAAGATTCTAAGTACTGTTTTTGGAATTTTAAGGTTTTTTATGACTTTTGACAGCAAAATAAGCTAAGACAATAAGCTAGAAAACAAAATTAAAGACTTAAACTATATTAAGCTATATTAAAACTTAACTCCTACTGAATTTGGTAAGCTAAACCTTAAAATTATCTATCCAAATTAAGCTAAGAACACAGCAGTACTAACTGAGGTTAGTACTGCTAGTGTAAAAGTTCAGCAGTTCTTTCAAGTGAAAGCACTGCTGATGCAATTTGACTTTTGATAACAGAATAAGCAATGAAATAAGCTAGAAAATGAAAACTAAAATTAAATTTATAATAAGCTATAACTAAACTTAAATCCTACTGATTTTGGCAAGCTAAAATCTAAGCTAACAGTACTAACTGAGGTTAGTACTGGTAGTGAAAAGGTTCAGCAGTACTAACTTATGTTAGTACTGCTAGTGCAATTCAAGAGTGCACTAAACCAAACACCCCTTTATCATTATGACAGATATAAGAAAAGCTATTTAGATTGAATCTAATGAACAAGTACTAAATACCAGATAAAAACTAGCTTAAAACAAACTTAATTAACAAATCTTAACAACTAAATAAGCCTTAATCTAAGATCTAAACTATTTTACTATATTTTTGGTTTTTTAGAGGTTTTTAAGACAAATATATGAAAGACTAAGATCTAAACTAATTTAATCAAAAACAGATAAACAACTATGATTATTAAGCTAAATTATACTAAAATAAGCACTAATAAGCAAAGAGAATAAGCAAATAAGCAATATTAAGCATATAAACTATAACTAAGCAATTTAAACTGAAATTAGAGAAGAATGAAAAGAGAAACTTACTTGATCTTTTAGCTAAACAAAAGGAACCAATTAAGGCAGCTACAAGCTCCCTAGCTTATTAATAAGCTAGGGTATAAGTCCTTGGGATCTCTTCCAAGTTAAGATCCCCTTCCAAAAGCTCTAATCCAATAAGATCCATGTAAGATTAAACTGATTTAAGGTTTAGATAAGATTAATACTGAATTCAATAAGCTATATTTCAGCTTATAGACTGAAAGAGCTTTAAATGAGCTTATTAGCTTATTGAGACAACTTAGCTTATTAAGAGAGCTTATGACTTTAAATGAGAGCTTAGTAAATGAGATTTAAAACACTTAAGTCTGAATTTCATTAATTAAAGAAACTGATTACATTACTTGAAAAAGGAAAATTACATTTAAGAAAAATACAAATTTAAGCTAGACTAAAAATTACTAAAAACCTCGATCCCTTGTGTGAGAGAAGTGAGGCCTATTTATAGG
This sequence comes from Tanacetum coccineum, assembly GCA_026074375.1. Classification (NCBI taxonomy): domain Eukaryota; kingdom Viridiplantae; phylum Streptophyta; class Magnoliopsida; order Asterales; family Asteraceae; genus Tanacetum; species Tanacetum coccineum. The sequence continues at coordinate 12,265 of BQNB010142381.1, read as the reverse complement.
TCCTGAAAGAAGCTTCTAGGATCTCTTGCCCTGCTCTCCAATCTTTCAATCTCAACCAATCATTTCTTCAATCATCCAAGCATTAATTGTGGCCGTTTGATCAAACTTGTGGACACCTGAGGATTGCCAGCGTGTCATTCTTTGATGTGACGTTTGTGCTTCTTTTGTGAGTGATTTTAGCACAAAACCCACATAAATTTGTGCTTTTACCATGGCTAACGTGGCTTGAGCTTGATCTTGAGCTAATGAATCTCTTGGAAAGACTGATTTGACCCTTGCCTTGCATTTAAGAGTTCCTTAATTGACCATCTAGCCCTTTAATTTCCATAAGCCCTTTGTTTTTGACTGGATGGTAAAATGGGGGAGACGAATGAATAGTAAAAAGGGTTTGGCGCCCAAATTTCGACAATTAAAACTGTTGGACTTTGGGGAGATTACACAAATGGTCCTTGTGTTCTTTTTCTTCTTTTCTTGATTATAAAAGGACTTTCGATAATTGCAAAACTGGCCCTTGTGGTTTGTTATGAGTGGAAAGTGGGCTTTGGATTGGGCTTTGACTGGGGCTTGACATTTCTGGCTTCGGCTTTGTACTCTTCTGATTCTCGTGTCCGTGCTTGCTCGTTTTTGACTGTTTTCTTATGATTTTTGACTTATCCGTACCTGCATACACAAAACACAAATACAAGCATATTTTTGCCATTTTTGGTCTGTTTTGGGTTTAATTGGGTTATTTTAGGCATAAATGGATATGTGTATTCTACACTTATCAAAATTCCCCAAACTAAATGATTGCGTGTCCTCATGCAATATCACATGCCTTATAACCAAATACCTCAAAAAATTCCCCAAAGTAAACCTTTGAAAAGTAGCAAAGATTTTTTTTGAGAGAATTAAGAGATGACAAGTTATAAAACACCCGACTTCCCATTTTCTAAGATTTTTCTCCTTTTATGATTTTTCTTGATAATTAACTACCTAACTACAACTTATTTTTTTGTTGACATAATGTATTGTTTTCATTACCTTATTGGTAATTTTTAGGATCATAGAACAAAAAGCACAATTAAGTGTCTAAAAGATGACTTCACCATCCCCGATTTTTCACTTTTCCCATGCTAAGCTTAAAAATAAGATCACTGCTAATTACGAACTAAGATGCTAAGACTACTTATAACTACAACTTGTGAATTCCTCTTCCCAACATAAATCAATATATATAGGGTTTTGTGGCTTTTAAAAATTCAAATTCATTTAAAAACCAATACAAATCCCACACATAATTAAGATATGAAGAAATCGACCAAGCTTACTTAGCATGATCACATCTCAAAGCAAACACAAACCTCTTTACCAAGACATCGTTGGTTTCACTTGTCCAATGAATGACTTTCCTTTCTACGATCCCACCGTCCCCCCCCCCCCCCCCCCCCCCCCCATCGGAGGAAGTGCTAAGGCTTTTTGACACCCACCGGAGAATACTAACCGAAACGCATGAACTTCCAATGAAAAAGCTTTGTAGACTTTTGCAAATCTTAGCTCAAAAGAATACCTTGGTTTTAGAAAATGAAACTTTTACTATTTATTTTCTAACTTTGCAACATTATTATTTCTATTTACATTTTAAGGCTAGGAATCGGTATCACTTTTTTCTTTCGAACGGGCACGTCGGCCTCGCATCCGACAAGAGCTCGCGTACTAATTATGATACCAACCCTAAATAACATCAGCCACCTTTTTCATTCGATGTCACATCGGAGCGAACCAGAACAAAATCCCATGTACTTATGTATGGAGTTTTGTACATTATTATTAACAATTAAGGATTTATAACTTGCATCCTTTATTCATCAATTACATTTTTTTTGATGAGTTATTTTTGCAAATAGTAAAAATTTCGTATTTAGAAAACCAAAGTATAAACTCGAACTAAAATTCTTATTTACCAACGATATTTGACTCATCATTGATAAAGTTTTTTCTCTGAATATGTTGATTAGACTTTTAAGAGTAAAACTCTAATTTGCAAAAATTAAAGAGAACACGTATAATTAATCATTTTAAGAGCTTCGGGGAAGAAAAATCACAAGTTATTCTTATAAGCCTTTAAGTTTTCCAAATAAACTTTGTTTAGCATCCTAATTCGTAAACAACACTATCATCTCTTATTCTTCACAAAAGAAATTTGCAAATACTTAGCCTATATAAAATCCAACTCGGCATATTTAAAATCTACTTGAGATTAGCACAAGTCTTCATTTACTAACGATTTCAAGTCTAGCATGTTTAAAGTCTACATGAGACTAGCACAAACTATCATCATTAATTGTTAAGGAAGAAAGCTAGAACTCTACACGTACGATCGGGTCAAAAATTACTTCTTATTCTTACCAACGGAAAACCTACATTTTTGTCTTAACATTTTTTTTATATTATAACTAAATAACAAGACTGAAAATTTTAAAATTTTTGCTATTTTTGTGGGAAAACGGGTACGTGAGAACAAAACAATAAGCAAGCAACATCAAATCGATAGATTCCCTCCCCAAACTAAAACGAAACATTGTCCTCAATGTTTAAAGTCGGGTCTCTACGAAAATCTAAAGCCGTTTATGAGAATGCAAAGATAAACTTAATCGATAATTGATGAAAGGATATCGATCTCCCCAAACTAATTTCACACAAGGATGAGAGAGCTTGAGTAGAAGGGAAAAAGGGACAAATCAACCGGACACGTAGGCTTCAAAGAATTTGGTTGGTGGATCCTACAAAAAACCTCACCCTCACAATAAAAAACAACAAACATCGAGAAATCGGAAAAATACAAACCTCGTCTCAACACAACACATAGATAAAGAAAATAAAAAGAAATAGAAAGGATAAGCATATGGGGTGAACTCCCACAGAAGCGGCTTTGTTTTTTTATCACCGAGTCGCAAGCTCTACTCGATCCCTGAATTGAATTCGTCCTCAAAGGAGAGCAAAATGAAGAGAAGCTCTCAATCGGCTTTCAGTATGTTTGACAAACATTAAAGTACATGAAGTTCCATCCGAAGAGAGGCCACTGCTCTAATGGCGATGCCCGATGCAAAAAATGGTGTCCTCATCTCGAAGGAGACAAATGATGAAATGGAGGATATCAATCTGAAACAAGGGTGGGAAGGATGTAAAATACCGGTCATAAAATCAGAGATTTAAAACACCCTTAAATCTTTGATTAATAAAAACCTCTCTAGTTTACAAACATTTCTTAATATCTAAGGTTCTGGTGGAGGTCGAGGTTTGACGGATCATCTTGGTGGACAAGGTAGGTGACCTCATTAACTTCATCTTCGGATCAGCATCCTCAACACCAATGCGGATTAAATCATTAGGAATAAAGAAATATCATCTCTCTTTAGTGGGCTCACTATCTTCAACGGTGAAAGAATATGGAAGAAGACTCAAAACTGAATTTGATGAACATTTCCCTTGGAAGTTAAATTTCATAAAGTACTCTCTAATACTAATATAATCCCAAATCACGATCATTTCTAGCAGAAGTGTTAAAGGTTCACCGGCGAACTCAGTGAAAGAGGATCACTCCTTGGAGAAAAAGTAATTGAAGATTCATTCTGCTCTGGCTCATGATCGGAAGTCACTTTGGAAGCGAGATTATGGGAATCATCATCACTAAGTAGATTATCAAGAAAAGCTATGTCTCCTTCTGAATCGAAATATCCTTCCTCTAAGTTAGAAGATACTTCCATAGCTAGAAAATCATCGATCTCATCATTATTGTCTTCAGGAGCAAAACACTCAACCTTATCGGATAAAGGAGTGTTGAGTAAAACTGGCTCATCGGAAACGTTGGTATTTTCTTGAAAATTCTCTTCATGCAAGTCCTTCTTAAGAGTTGAATCATCATTACCTGGTGGTAACGAATCAAGAAGAGCAAGTTCATCGGCGAACTTCTCAAAATTATCACTAGTCTTCACCGGAGAAGAACTAGGAGAAGGATCATCAGAATGAGTAGTGGTACTGCCACTGAACGGATCATCTTTTGAAAAATCGATTACAGAAATGGCGTGAACACACTGCTTTTCCTTGTTTTTCTCAGATTTATCGGCATAGTAAACAAGTTCATCTTTTCCTACTCTTAAAGTCAATTTTTCCTCGTACAAATCAATGAGAGCTTTTGCGGTTCGAAGGAAGGGTCTTCCTAGAATAATAGGCACTCTTGGGTCGGGCTCAAAATTAACAACCACAAAATCCGCAAGAAAAGTGAAACCATCGACTCTAACCACAACATCCTCGGCTATGCCCATCGGGTGAGTAATGGAACGATTGGCAAGCTCGAGTGTCATTCGAGTAGGAGTTAAAGCTTCAAGCTCAAGTTTCTTGTAGATAGAATGAGGTAAAAGATTAATGCTAGCTCCGGAATCGGCTAAAGCCACTGTCCTAGGGATTCGTGTAAAGCACATGACAGGAAAATTTTCTTAGTCTTCGAGCATTTTTTCGGACTTTGTTCATAATGATAGCGGAACATTCAGCATTCACATCATATAAGCATCCTCCTCAACATCTCTTTGTTCCTTAGCAACGACTTAACCATTTGTTGAACTTTGCATTATAAACAAGAGCATCTTTCATCTCAATATCTAAACACGTTGCTGAACATCTTTAAAAACCGGCTATGTTGAGCACTTTGGTTATTGTTTTTCCTCTCACTTTCATCCTCTCGGGATATGAAGTTTAATGGTTACAAATTAGTCTTGGAGAAATAAGAATCTAAACTTCAACATTAACGTTTTCTTGCTTTGGTAGGGATTTGGAATTTCCATAAAAATTGAATCTTCTTCCCCCGGAGATGGGACATGTGTGGTATTTTCCAAATTTGGATCTTGCACTTTTTCCATTGACGTCTCCGGGTTTTGTTTGGGTTCATTTTGGGAAATTGAAACATCAGGTGTAGGAACAAGAGGAGTCGAAGGTTTTTCCAAAGTCTTACCGCTCCCCATGTGGTGGATAGCTTTAATTTTTGACGAGGGTTAGTCACGTTTGACTGGAAGAGTTCCCGGATTTGAGGTAGAAGCTGAATTTTTGAAATTATCACAAAGACTTGTCAACAAACTTGTAACATTAGCCATTTGATTCTGCAAATTTTGACCTTGATTTTGAACGTTCTTCAACACCGCATCATTTGCCTTGACGTAGTTTTCAAAATCCGTTTTCGCAACACCTTGGATTATGGGCATAGGAGTTTGATATGTTAGTGGTTGATTGGTTGGTGGTTAAAAAACTTGATTTTGGTTGTTTTGACGGTTTTGATTAAAATTTCCTCCATGGTTTTGGTTTGAATTGAAATTGTTTCCTTGGTAACTTTTTTGTTGTTTGAACTTTTGGTTGTTGAAACCGGTGGACCTCATGTGGCTTGCCAAATTGAAGGTTGGTTTCTTTGAAAAATTACCAACACTCGGTTTGTTGAATTGTTGGATATTGTCTTGAAAAACGGGAAAATCGTTTCCACCTCGAGTTAACACAATGATTAATATGTGATTCGATCCACAAGTAATCACATACTCCTCAACTGCTTTACTGGTGCGGAGTAACAAATAAAGCTTTCATTTCATTCACATCTTGTTCAATCTGTGATATCATCTTATCCTCGAGAGAAGCGGCTATTTGTTGCATATCAAAAGAATTATTAGAAGGTGAAGAATTAGAAAGAGTGGCATCCTAAGGGGTGGGGCTATCTTGAATCAGGAGTCACGACTTCTGAGTACAACTTTTTTACTTGCTTTCAGATGAATCCTAACCTTCGTTGAGGCATTTGTATCTAAGATATTGCCACTGCTACAGATCTAAGCATCTGTGGCGTTTAATTCCAAAGAAATTATAAAATGTTTCGTGTTGGTAGTTTTCTGAAAAGCCATGGTGAGGACATTGACGAAGGAGTCCTTTAAAACGTTCCCATGCTTCATTGAAGGCTTCGTTTGGTTTTTGATAAAAAGTAATGATCTCATTCCGATAGTAAGTGGTTTTTGAAGGTGGGAAGTATTGATTTATGAATTTTGAAACAAGGTCGTCCCATGTGAGAATTGATCTAGGAGGTTCCTTGTCTAACCAATCTCGGGCTTCACCGTCTAGAGAAAAAGGAAAAAGCAAAAGCTTTACCGAAGTGTTCGGACTTCCTGATGAGTCTAAACGTTGAAGTGACCTGAGTTAAAAAACGAGGTGATTGATGGAGGGTCTTGTCTACCCGTAAACTTATTACTTTGCACAAGATTGATTAAAGGTTGCTTAAGCTCGAAATTATTAGCATTGATCGGTGGAACAACTATAGCATCTTCATACCCCTCGATGGGTGCTTGTAACATTTGGGCCATTGTTCGATTGTCGGCCATTGGAACAACGTTTTGTTCAACAATTGGTTCAACCGGAAGATTTTGTTGTTGTCGACGTCTTCGAGATTGCGAACGAGTGCGCATAAAAAGGAAAAACTAAAAAATCAAAAAGCAAAACTTTACACTATTTTTTTATTATTATTATTTTTAACAATGAATTTTAACGGTTACACGAAAGAGACTTAAACCAAATAATCAACTACTTCACGGTAGCTCTTGAAAATTTCTTTTCAAGGTGAGCCGTACTTCGTAGTGACACAAAATGGCAAGTGTTAAATCTTTGATTACGATTTGGGAACAATTGCAAGTTCACCGGAAATTGAAATGATAATATCTCAATAGAAGATATTATATGTTGGTGTTCGATTACCAACTTTGTTTATTTTATTTTATTTTTTTTAAGGACAATTTTTTTATATTTTTGATTTTTGATTTTTTTTTATCTTTTACTTATACTAAAAAGAAAAGGAAAATATTTTTTACTTTTTATATTTTATGATTTTTTGGATTTTTGAATTATAAAACAAAAATGAAACTTTCGAGGACGAAAGGATCTTCAAACCAAATCGACAAACACAAAACGGAGGAATCTTAAACACTAATCCCCGGCAACGGCGCCAAAAACTTGATTGCAGTTTTTGCACATGTAAATTATATATAAAATATTATACTTTAGAAGAGAAATTAAGAAAATTACCAAGTTACCCTTGATAAAATTCACTCTCAAAAATATATATATAATATAATATACGTAATTATTTAGAAACGCGGGAAAGAATGATTCACCGGGTCGTTCCCAACGACTAGTGAAATCGAAACCTCGTTCTATTATTTGGATTCAGATTTGAATGAAGCAAAGATGTAGATAAGCTAAGACTTACTAAAGAAATCAACATTTTTATTTTTTTAAGATTAAAAGATATGAATGTTAAAACAAAAATTCAAAACTAATAAAAACTATAAAACAATAATAAAAATCTCTTAAATAAAGTCCTAAAAATTTTAAAAAATTTAACTAAGTAAAGAAATTGTGCGAAATTTTTCCCCCCCCCCTTTATAAAAATAAAAGCCCTAATTTTTATCTCTTTAATAAAAGTTTAATTAAACTAAATTAAAACAAGACCCTAATTATTTAATTTAAAACTCATTTAAACTAATTAAGAAACTAACTCCGAGGAGTAAACTGTGGAAAGAGTCTTAAGGACCTAACGGGCTAAAACATTTAACGGGCAAGGATTAACTGAAAATAACTAAAACAGAAAAACTACAGGAATGGTCCCTGAGGACTTACCCCGACAACAAACTAAGTCCAATTTATAATGCTTCTAAAATTCTGAGGAAAAAAAAAAAGTGCTTTATCACTAGAAAAACTCAAAAAAGCAAAGTAGTTATAAAGGAAGCTAGTAGGAACAAAATTAATAAAAGCTACTTGGTCTGAAACTCAAAGATAAGCTCTAAAAGAGCTTCTCAATAAGCTGTTACAGAAACTAGGGGTTTGGGCTATGTTTTACTAAAACAGCTATTATAAGCTCAAATTAAGCTCAATATGGAAAAGGAGAAGTGTTCTAAGAAGCTTATGATGTGCTTATACTATGAATGCAAAGAAATCTAAGCTAGAAGTACTTTTAAGCAGCTAAAATTGAGCATGAACTAAGCAAACTCAGAAAATAAGCAAGATAGCACAAAATCCAAATAAGCTAAAAACCTTAAAAAGCTAAACTAGACTCTAAAACTTTAAGGACTTATTAAACTACTTAATATCTAACTATATAAGCTATAAAATCTAGACCCATAAGCTAAATTAACAAATTAAAACCTTAAAATTTCTAAGTACTGTTTTTGGTTTTTTTAGCTTTTGAAAGACTTTTGACAGCAAAAATAAGCTATGTAAATAAGCTAGAAAATGAAATTTAAGTCCTAATCTGTATTAAGCCATAACTAAACTATAAGATGCTAAAAGATAAGCTATTAAATCCTAACTTTGATGGCTTAATTTGGGGCTTAAGACTCAGCAGTACTAACTTTTGTTAGTACTGCTAGTGTAAAGTATCAGCAGTACTAACTAGTGACAGCAGTACTAACTTTTAGTTAGTACTGGTGCACTTTGGACAAATGCAAACCAAGAGTGCAGGTTTCCTAAGGGAAATCCTGCACTAAGACACACTCAAATAGAGTGTATAAACAAAGTTCAAGCAAGATCTAAGCCTTGGAGGGCTTAGATCAACAATTGCACAAGTGAAATTCAAAAGAAAGTTCCCCTGGTGCTAGAATCAACATAATAAACCATAACTTTTTCAATTTCACAATCTAACTTATAAAAACTCTTTGCCTAATGATTTTAAATGAAATCTAAGCTGACTTAAACAATTTCAAAAACTCACTTTGACTTTGGGAGGTCAAAATAGCTTAAACCAAACACCACTTTAAGACTAAGACATTTATGATTAAGCTACTACTTTGAAATCTAGTAAACAAGTGCTTAATACCAGACAATTAACAGATTAAAACTACTTTAATAAGCATGATTTAACAACTAAATAAGCAATAATCTAAGACTTAAGCTATTTTACTATATTTTTGGTTTTTTTAGAGGTTTTTAAGACAATAATATGAAGATCTATGATTTAAACTAAGAAAATTGAAAACAGATAAACAACTAAGATGATTTAGCTAGATAAAACTCAAATAAGCACTAATAAGCAAAGAGAATAAGCAAATAAGCAGATCTAAATATAGAAAGCAATGATATCATTATTTAAAGCTATAATTAAAGGAAAATGAAAGAGAAACTTACAAACTTCCTCTAGCTAAACAAGAGGACCAATAAAGGCAGCTACAAGCTCCCTAGCTTATTAGATAAGCTAGGGTAAAGTCCTTGGGATCTCTTCCAAGTTAAGATCCCCTTCCAAAAAGCTCATATCCAAATACTCCAAGATAAATGAAAGTTTTAACTGATTAATAGGTTTAAGTAAGAATTAATTCTGAAATCAATATAACTCTATACACTAATAGACTAAATAGCAATAAAGGAGCATTTAGCTTGTTTAGACACTTAGCTTATTTAAGCAGAGCTTATGAAAAAGAAACTTGGAGAGATATAGAAAAACTAATTTCATTAATAAAAACTATCATATAGTACCTTAAAGGAAAATTACAAGAATAAAACATTATTAAACTAAGAATTAAAATTTACGCTACACTAAATACAACAACGACTAGATCTAGATAGCCGTGTGTGTGAGAAATTGAGGCCTAATAATAGGCTTGCCCTTGGAAGATTCTAGCCTCTGTGCCCTGCTCTCCAAGACTTATCACTCAACAAAACAATGTTCTCAATCATTGCCAAAGAGATTTTGATACCCGTTTGACATTATTGTAGTGCATCTAAGTATCGCCTCATAAATCATTCCCTTGATGAGACAGTGTGTTAGGTTGTGTGAGTGGAACCAAGGAGCAATCCACTTAACATTGTCTTTATGGCTCTGACATGTTCCCTTAGAACATGAGAGTTAGCCAATGATTTCCTCTTTATTAGACTAAATTTGACCGTTTTCCATTGTTGTTTATAGGAGCTCAGAATTGTAAAGACATGTTTTGAAAAGTTTGAACTTCCGTTCGAGCTTCATTTAAAGACCTGTGTCATTATTGAATGACATTTCTAGGACTGTAAATGTTATCGATAAACGGAAGACATGTCTTGAAAAACTATTTTTGGTATTTTCTACTTTCTGTTTTTTTATGGTTTTTCTAGGTTTTATATTTTTGTATTTTCTTTTTGGTTTTGGAATATGTACATATTTACATAGGATATAGGAAGACCATATTTTACTCCTCTTCTCCTTCCTGAAGACGTTTAAGAGTTTTCGGAGACATACTCTTCATACCAAGACGCGAGAGTAGAAATTCAAACCGCTCTCTTGGTAATGCTTTGGTAAATATGTCCGCGAGCTGATAATCCGTCGTCACGAAGTACAATTCAACCACGCCTTTCTCAACCTGCTCTCTTATGAAATGGTGTCGTATGTCAATGTGCTTGGACCGGGAGTGTTGGACATTATTGTAGTAGAGAGCAATGGCATTGTGATTGTCATAATACAAGGGAATTTTATTGAAGGCAAAGCCGTAGTCTGTGAGCTGTGATCTCATCCAAAGTATCTGAGCACAACATCCAGACATGGCAATGTATTCGGTCTCTGTAGTTGAGATCGCAGTGCTCTTTTGTTTCTTTGATGACCAGCTGACTAGTTTATCTCCAAGGAACTGAGCACTTCCTGACGTACTTCTTCGTGTGTCCTGACAACCTGCATGGTCCGCATCTGCATAGGTCGTTAGTGCCATAGCGGTGTCTTTCAGATACCAAAGGCCCCAATTAATGGTTCCTCTGAGATACCAAAAGACCTGTTTAAGTGCTTCAAGGTGCTTTTTGGTAGGCGAAGCCTAATACCTAGCACACATGCATACAACAAATACAAGGTCGGGTCTGCTGGTAGTGAGATACATTAGGGAGCCGACCATACTACAAAATCGAGTCTGGTCAACTAGAATCCCTAAGGGGTCCTCATCCAGTTTGAGTCGATCCACCATAGGTGTATCAATAGGGTCATACGAATCCATCCTAAATTTCTTTAATATTTCAAGAGCAAATTTTGATTGATTAATAAAAATGCCTCCGGGATTTTGAGAAACTTGTAAGCCTAAGAAAAAAGACAGTTGCCTCATCATTGACATTTGAAATTTAGAACTCATCTCATCAGAAAATATTTCACATGCTTTAGGGTCGGTCGAGGCAAAAATGATATCATCTACATATATTTGAACAAGAAGAATATGTTTGCCTGTTTTCCGAGTAAATAGTGTCGGATCAACTGCACCCTTGGAAAATTTGTTGTCCAGAAGAAATCATGACAGGGTATCATACCATGCCCGAGGGGCTTGCTTTAAACCATACAAAGCCTTCTTCAGATGATAAACATGTGTCGGATGATCTGGATCAATGAAACCCTCTGGTTGACAAACATAGACTTCTTCATTTAATTCGCCATTAAGAAATGCTGTCTTGACATCCATTTAATAGATGGTTATGTTTTTACTGGCTGCATTGGCGATGAAGATTCTTATAGCCTCGATGCGTGCAACCGGTGCAAAGGATTCCTTGAAATAAATGCCTTCCTCTTGTCGATATCCCTTTGCCACCAACCATACCTTGTCAGAACATCACTATACTCATCAAGCTTAACTTTGTAAATCCACTTGAGAGCAATTATCATGACACAGTCTGATTGAGGTACTAATTCCCATACTTGAAGCCGATCAAATTTGTGAATCTTATCTTGCATGGCTTGAAACCAGCAATCTTCAGTTATTGCAGATTTGAAGTTCTTTGGTTTGACTTTTGACAGTACAGAGTTATACAAGTACCACAAGGCATCAGTTGCAAGTTGTTTTCTGGTGGATACCGGTCGAGATGGGTTACCAATGACGTTATCAAGCGGATGATCTTTGCTTTATTTTTCGAGATGATGAAGTGTTTGAGTGACATAGGTTGATTCTGCTGAACTAGCATCCCTGGATGATGCTTTAGAAGTAGGTTTCGGAGCAAATATGTTTATAAAGGGATCGTTGTCAACAGGAGCAAACAGATTTTCTTCCACAAGAGTAGATTCAGCTCTAACGCCTTGATGTATACTTAGAGATTGTAATGCTAAAGATGACGGTGAATGACTTAGAGAAGGTGCATCTTGATCAATGGTAGTAGATGAAGGTGTACCGACTGAATTGACTGGAACTGGAACTGCTGGAGCAGGAGAAACCGATCTTTCAACACAAGAAGGTTCCAGGTATTCATCGAACATTGGTTGGAATAAAATCTCCAGTTCTTTATT
>BQNB010142380.1:0-17145 GCA_026074375.1 Tanacetum coccineum | reverse complement strand
CTTCGCAGAATCTCCCTAACGATCTTTTCTTGGGATCTTCCGGATCGTTCATCAGCGACTCCAGAGAAAATGGGACGGAGCCGTTGAATTGATGTCCTTGATTATTTTCATAAAACATACAGTATATATATACAAGAGATAGGCTTGAGCCAAAGCTAATTTACAACAAAGCATGACAAGGATAATATAATCATACCAAATATAAGAGTCAACTATGACTCACTAATATTATCAATTAATTTAATATATTCATCTAATTACGCGGACCTAGCTGCTGGCAGAATTCATCTCCATGTCAAAGTTACGTTTTGCTTTACAAGGTGGTAAGTTGCACTTTCTACACCTTGAACTTTCACACTTCTCATATAGTAAAGTACTCTATGAGAAGCGAGAAATTTTAAGGTGTAGAAAGTGCAACTTATGGCCTGGATGAAGTCTATCTGGCAAAAGAGTATCACGCACACTTTCTCGATTCTCATAAATATGCCATAAAAGTAAACCTCGCTTAGGGTTGTTGTTAAGTTCATCTTGTGTTTGGGGAAAGAGAGTAGATATATGTTTCAAGATCTCGCTTCACCTATCATTAATGCACTCAATGTGGCTTCCCTGCGTGCCACTTCTCACAGATTCGAGGAAGCTACATGTCACAAGCTCTTGTCTGTTACATGGGTTGGAACCGACTTTTTTACATCAAATTGCAAACTCTGGCTCACCATTTCTTGCCTGCTTTCGTTCACCGAGACGATGAATCTCAAGCCCAGGACCTAACACAAGGCCCTGAGCCTTTTTGTGAGATTGGCCGGTTTCCTTCCCATTACACCTTGTCTTCCATTTGCATCACCAGGATACTTCACATGTTCATAATGATGGCCGACAAATTAGCAAACAAGGCATCATCGGAATGTGTTATATCAGCCATCATTGTGAACAAGATGTGAAGTATCCTGGTGATGCACATGGATGACAAGGTGTAACGGGAAGGAAACCCAAAAGCTGCCAATCTTACAAAAAGGGCCTTGTGCTAGGTCCCGGGCTTAAGAGCCATCGTCTCGATGAACGAAAGCAAGCAATAAGCAATGGTGAGCCAGAGTTTACAATTTTATGTAAGAAAGTCAGGCCCAACAAAAGCTTGTGACATGTAGCTTACTCAAATTTGTGAGAAGTGGCACGGAGGGAAGCCACATTGAGTGCTTTAATGATAGGTGAAGCGAGATCTTGAAACATATATCTATTCTCTTTCCCCAAACACAAGATGAACTTAACAACAACACTAACGTAGTGTTTGGTATGATGTAATAAAAGTTGGAATGGAAACGGTTATTACGATTGAATGGAAAAATCTTGTTTGTTTACAATTATACAATGTAATGCTTCATTACAATGAATGACTCATTACATCAAAAACTACTATTTTCATTTTATAAGGGCCCCCTCCTTTTTTTTCATTACGTCCGTAATGTAATCAAATTTACATAAAAGCCCACCGTTAACTAACCACAACTATGGACATTTTAGTCTTTTTCTTATCGATTGCATTAAGTCCTATCATACCCACCAAACATTATTAATAAGGGTAATGAATTATTACATTACATCATTTATTCTATTACGTCGCTTATTCCATTCATTTAGGGTGTGTTTGGTTAGACGTAATGAACTAGTAAAGGAATGTAATCGATGGTGTAATGGAATGAACATAGTAATTGAATGAGTCATTACTGTTTCATTGACCTATTTGGTTGCCATGTTAGAATGGAATATAGCATTCACGTATGTTGTTTGGTATGAGGCAATTAATGTTGGAAATGAATGAAATAAATGAAATACGACAAAATATGATTCTATGTCGTAATGGAATGAAAAAAACTAAGGGGTGACTATGTAATAAAAACTAGACAGACGTGATGGAATGAACCAATATACCATTCCATTACAAAACTCAAAACAAACAAAATATTTTCATTTCACCGTAATGCTTCATTCCATTCCAGCCTTGATCATGCATACCAAATGCTATGCTACGTTAATATTTCATTACATCATACCAAACAAACCCTAAGCGAGGTTACTTTTATGGCATATTTATGAGAATCGAGAAAGTGTGTGTGATACTCTTTTGCCAGATAGACTTAAATAAGTTGCACTTTCTACACCTTAAACTTTCACACTTTCTCGCTTCTCATAGAGTACTTTACTGTACTAATAATGAGCTCACGTAAGAAGTGGTATGACAGTATAAGGTGTAGAAAGTGGCAACTTCCCACCTTAGTCTGAAGTCACATCGGTCAAACTAGTAAACCCTCACGAATATTCAGGGAAAACTCAACACTATGGACAAAGAGGCGACAATCAGCCTTTGAGAGGATGAAGAGAGACACATATACAAAAAACCAATTAATTCTTGCCAGACCGAATTACCGTCAAAAGGACGGTAATCCGCAATGTCATAAATGAGGGAAAACAAATGACCTCAAAAATCATCACTTACCAAACTAAAAGTTAGATACTATTGGGCCCCTGGTTGAGTTGATTAGATTTCGGCCGTGCCCAAAGTGCAGTCAGGATGAATCTTGATTAAATTTGGTAATCTAGTTCAATTTCAAAAGATCGCCAGAGAGATATGATGCGAAGCTTCAAGGGACATCTTGTATGTTAAGCTTGCGCAAAGTTGTCCTCGTATTTCAACTCGTGTCTTAGCTTTGCAATTGAAACAATTTTTTTTGGTAATAAGTTTGGAATCCGAGAGTCACATTAAATCAAACTCTTTGATTCCAAACTTAAAAGTTTCCAATCACAAAAATCATCACTTACCAAAAAATCTTGTTTCAGTTAGAAAGCTAAGACACGAGTTGAAATACAAAGACAACTTTGAGCAAGCTCAACAAGCTTAACATACAAGATGTCCATTGAAGCTTCGCAGCATATGCGATCTTTTCCTTACTTAGATCTTCTAGATCTTTCATCCAACGGAAATGGGTCAGACCCTAACACGGCCGCAGTATCCGGATCTACTAGCGCCATTTCTCCCAAACCCTAACCCCACACTACTTACTAGTTTTATATTAAGTGTTCTTGTTGTTTACTTATAAAGAAGAAAAAGGGTCAAACCTTTTCAACGGTTCTATATGAAAATTATTGTCTTTTCTTTTTCTACTCTATATTTTTGCCTTGTGCTACTTTTCACCCCCAACTACTTACATATGGAGTGGAGTACTTCTCTTTTTTAAGTAAAACGTTTTTTTATAGAGTAAATTTTTCTTGTGGTTTAAACACAATATCACTTTTCGTCCCGTTTTCAAAGTGAGCTGGTTTATTTGAAATTCATGTGCTTTCTATATTTAAATTTCATCTTGTAACTAGGCCGGTAGACTTGATAAGATTTGTTGCAGTTTGGATATCATTTCTATATAAGCGTGAGTTCAGTTAGAAAAAAAATTGATCATTTAATTTAAAGTAAATATTATTATTTCTCATAAAATGTTTTGTACAAAACAGGTTCAAATCATATGTTTCTCATCAAATTCTTTACATAAAATAAAACAATTTGTATTTCCTACTTTAATAAAGAAAACTAAAAACATATACATACACCTATACTGCATTCGTCATAAAGTTAATGGAAGTTGTCCTTTTATAGGATACATTCGTTTTCAGACGGGGGAGTATTCATCGTGCTCGATACTATGTTTTCATCCACTTTTAGGTTAGCTATGACTGGAACAACATGATTCTTTTGACCGAGATAAATGACTTGTATTGTCGTGAGTAAAACTTAACATAATCAGTTGAGCTGAAAACTAATCAAAGTTGTAATGCTTCGACTTAAACATTGTTTTAAACCTTAAATATAGTACTCCCAACGGCCTTAAATATAGTACTCCAATGGAGCATCGATTTTGTGAAACCGATAGCGGTGCGCAGGTTTGATCTTCTTCGGTTTGGCGACAAGGGAAGGGACGAGACTACGAGAGTGGGGTCCATTGTGTGTTTGAGAGTGTTTTGTGAGGTATATTTGTGTGTATATGACACATAAAGAGACACACCACCATTGGTAGAGGTGTGTCAGTTTGAGAAGTGTTTGTGCCACATATGTGACACAAGTGACACTAAAAAAAGCGCGTCATTGTTGGGAGTGGTCTAATAACCAAAAGTTAGATCGTTTCGATTTGAATAATATAAATTTGAACCGTGTCATGCTTATAATCCTAAGGTTAGACTGATATTAGAGATTAAGAGGTCAAATCAACCTTATTGATACAGTTTGAAAAGCTTATCAAAAAGTAATATTAGGTTTTCGGTTTTGATATGGTTTTAGCAAAATGAAAATCGAACCGAACTAAAAACCGAGTTAACACAAAAATATATATTTTTTACATATTTATATTAAAAAAATCGTTAAATCTTTTTCCTAATATAAAAATAACATTTTTTAAGCTTTTAATGTTTTTTTCTTTTGCTAAAAGTCAATATAATTAAACTTATGTAATTCAGGTCACCCGGTTCAACCCAAAAACTGACCCGAACTAGGTTCGGTTTTTAATTTTACCCTTAATTTTTTTTTCATCGACCTAACCGAACTGAATAAACCAAACAACCCGATAACCGAACCGATGAACACCCCAGGCCCCATGTCCCCTAATCGCAACACACTGAAAAAAGAGCAAACCCATTGATTCTCCATTAAGCCCACTTACAATTTCAAAGTCATATGCTTTCAAATCTGAAACTGGTTCTTCATCATCAAGTAAAAGACCAGCATAGGCATGCATCACTGTTTTAAACAAAAAACATGCTTTGGATATGTTTGTTTTTAATACTGTTTATGATGTTTCTTTTGTGCTTGTATGCTTGTTTGTTTGTGTTTTTTTTCTTGTTTGCCCTTATGTTTATGTTTTTGCTATTGTCCCTTTATGCATTTTCTATTGTCCTTTTATGTGCTTATCTTGTGCCCTTTGCTCGTTTGGTTGTTTGTTCTTTTTCCTCGTATTTATGATGTTGATTGCTTGTATGCTTGTTCTGCGTCTTATGTTTTGGGTTGATCCCTTACATTTGCTTTTGCCTTGTTTTCGTTCTCTTTCCTTGAGCAACACCTTTATGCACACGTACACTAGTCGGAGGTCCCTAGAAGCAGTCTCTTTACTTTCGGGTTTATCCTGAAGGTATGAGAGGATCTGTCTACATTCCACCTCCCCAATACATCGCTCCGGCAGGATTGGGTATGTTGTTATTGTTGTTGTGATAAACGAAAAATGATAAAGTTTAAGGATTTTAGTACTAAACAATTTTAAAGTTTGAGGATTTGTGGATTTCGTTACCATTTTTATGATTTTCAAGTTTCAAGATTAAGGAATTTCAAGTTTTAAGAATATGGATACACTCTTTGTAATAAGTATTATAGATAATACATATCACGAAAGACATTTTCCTCCTTTAAATGTATTTTTAAAATTTAAATAATACAAATTAGTATGCAATAATATTATTAAGTCATAAGTAAGATAATGCTCATTTGCTTATTTTCATTTGATCATTTTATGAAACCATAAACCTCCAAGTATTAAACTCGTTTTATAAAATGTTTTGTGTTGGGTTTTGTAAAACGGGACTAGACATTTGGACACGATCTCTCTAAGTCCCTAACCACTTATGATATTACAAAACATCTTAATATCATGTACGAACCTATATGAAAGAAAAACATTTGTCGGAAAAGAGAAAAGTAGACTTTGAAAAACTAAGCGCGCAAAGGGGCGCTGCCTCGTGCCCAGCGTGCTAGATTGCGGTCTTCGTTTACTTTTGAGCTATCGCTAATGATTTTAAACATCTTAAAGTATATATATTTATCATCATTAAAACTTAAAGGAGATATATATATATATATATATATATATATATATATATATATATATATATATATATATATATTTGCACCAACAGAAGGTAAAAACGTAGTTAAGACAGTTGAGGAATAGGAACTGGTTAGAGTTAATGATGAAGCTGGGGAGGATGATGATGGTTAGGAATCTGCTGATGATGCTTGGGAATGATAGTGATGAGTTAATTTGATGTTTGAAAAATCCAATGGTTAGCACATGTATATGTTGGACATGTATAACTTGGACATATAATTGATGATAAAATAGGTGAAGGTCGTAAAGTGTATGAGTTTAATGGCATATGGAGAAATTGAGGTATAATTAACTAGTTATAGTTGTAAATGTATATGTGTTTATAAATGAAATATTTAAATAAGCAATTGAAACATGCGTTTTTAAGACTTATATTGTATTTTGATCGTTTTAGTTTTGGGTTTTTTAGTGTTTTGCTAAAACAAAAACCGAACCATAAAGTTTCGGGTTTTTTAAAATTATAAAAACCAACCATACGTTTTTCAAGCGGTTTTGGTTTCTCACTTTTTTTCTGTTTATGTTTGGTTTTTTAGTTTTCTACACACCCCTAGTATGGTCTTCTTCGGCTTGGCGACAAGGAAAGGGAAGGGGTGGGGGTCGTTTGAGTGTTTTGTGTGTGTGAGTGTTTTATGGGGTATTTTTTTGTATACGTGACAGTTTGCCACATAAAGAGATACACCACCATTGGTAGGGGTGTGTCGGTTTGTGTGTTAGTTTGAGAAGTGTTGATCTTGCGATGAGGTGGCACAACTGAGACTGAAAAAAACGCGCCACTGTTAGGAGTGGTCTAATAACCAAAAGTTTGATCGTTTTCGACCTAAATAATACAAATTTGAACTGAGTGACGCTGATCACCCGCAAAGGTTAGACTGATATAATTAAGAGGTCGAACTGACCCAGTTGGTACGGTTTGACAAGCTTACCAAAAACTCAAACCATTATACTACAACTCAAAGTTCATGCAAAGTTTGAACCGGCCCCGTACCAGGACAATGAGATAAATTGATCCCTAAACCATAACATGATGCATTTTTTATGTTATTTCATAATGCTATTCACTTTGTAACACTTGATCGCTCATAGTATTTGTTGGGGTTTTAGATTTGATGAGACAAAATAAATAAAAGAAGGAAACAAGAAGGACTTAAAGGAAAAGGACCTAAATCTACAATAAGACACCCTACTTACCATGAAATTCCACCCGATCGGGTACACTGCCCGTTAAAGTGTTGTTTTAGGATAAGTCGGCTAAATATAAATGTAAAACTTGATAATCAATAAATTGACCCTACACGACAGCACATCATTGTCATGGAAAAAGATTTCAAAATCTATAGAGGCAAAAAGGAAAGAGTTAAGTCTATTGTCTTGAAAGCTAAGAAAGAGTCTAGTGATGATGAAACTTCGACATCCAAAAGTGATGACGAAGAATATGCTATGACCGTAAGGAACTTTAAAAAGTTCTTTAGAAGAAAGGGTAAATTTGTTAGGCAACCAAGAGAAGAAAAGAAGTTATTCCGGCAAAGGGATGAGAAGAAAGGAAAGAGTGACCGGAAATGCTTTAGATGCGGTGATCCAAATCATCTCATTGGCGATTGTCCAAAACCACCTCGCAACAAAGATCAAAAGGCCTTGATTGGAGGTTCTTGGAGCGATAGCAAAAATGACGCCGAAGACAAAACTAACGATGAAACTTGTCTCATGGCTCAATCGTCAAATGAGGTAACTCTTAACTCTTCTTATTATAGTGATAATGTGTCTTCTCTTGATAATGATACTATGAAAATAGAATACGATAGCTTATGTGAAATTAGTTTAAAAATCATCAACAAGAATAAAATTTTGAAAACTAAGAGAGATCTTTTAGAAAAAGAAATTTTAGAATTGAACGAGAAAGTTAATATACTTGAGAGAAGTAAAGAAATTGAAATTACGTGTAAGTTATGTCAAGAACTCAAGTTGGAAAACACTAGACTAAAAGAAAATCAAGTTAAGTTTGTAAAGTTTGATAAAAGCGCTAATTCACTAAGAGAAATGTTAAGTAATCAAAAGTCATCTAGTTGTAAAATAGGTCTAGGATTTGATTGTTGTAAAACATCAACAAGCGGAACCAAAACCATGAGTTTTGTTAGGTCGTCCGCTGAAAATGCAACCGACGGATCCACCACAAAGGTGCACGAATCCACCATGCCTGGATCCTTGAATCGCACGGTTGCTGAAAAAGTGGCAGAACACGTTTTTAGTCCACCCATGTCTTTAAGATCGGATTTTGTCATTACTAGGAAGAAACTAATACATAATAGAATTGAAGAGTCAAAGAAACCGTCTTTAAAACCATCACTTAAAAGCGGTTTAGGTTATGTCAAAACCGAGTCTAGGTCAAAAACACCTCCACCTAGAATAAGGATCTCTTCTCAACTAAGATACAACACACCTTAACCTAGAAGAAACTCTAGAGAACCAATTCACCAAAACCTCTATCCTATGAATTGGAACAACCATCAAAGTCAAGGCTTTATACATATGGGAAATTGTATCCCATTTCAATATCCCAATCAATTGCAACAAATGCAAGGGATGTACAACACTAACATTTTTTGACCCATGAGATATTGGGGACCAAACGCTTGAATTTGTTTTGGTTGAAATAGGTATGCTTGAGAACATGCTTGAAACCAGATGAATGGATCAAAGACAGTGGTTGCTCCAAACATACGACCGGTAACAAAAGTCTATTCTCTACCTACAAAGCATACGACGGAGGTAATGTTGGCTTTGGAAGTAACTTAAGAGGAAAGATCATAGGCAAAGGTACGATCTCAAATAACTCTCTTACTATATCTAATGTAGAACACGTAGACAACTTAGCGTTTAACTTACTTAGTGTCTGTCAAATTTGTGACAATAAGTGTAGAGTCTTATTCACAAAAGAAGGTAGTGAAATAATTAAAGATGGTAAAATCATAAGAAACGGAATTAGGAAAAATGGTTTATACGTAATGAAATTAGGAAATGAGTCTCAAGACAAACTATGTCTCATCGCGGTAGTAGATAACTCTACCTTATGGCATAGAAGACTTGGTCACGCCAATATGCGTTTAATTCAATCTTTGTCATCTAAAGAATTAGTTAGAAACTTACCTAAGCTAAAATATGATAAACATTTTTGTGATGCTTGCAAAATTAGGAAGCAAGCTCATGCAAGTCATAAAGCTAAAAATATGGTTTCCACTAAAAGATGTTTAATATTATTACATATGGACTTATTTTGTCCGTCAGCAATTAAAAGCTATGGAGGTAATTTATACACCTTAGTAATAGTAGATGATTATTCTAGGTATACATAGACTAGATTTCTAAAAATAAAAATGAAGCTTTTGAGAAATTCAAAATATTAAGTAGGAAAATTCAAAACCAACTAGGTAGTTCTATAGTAGCTATTAGAACGGATCATGGTTAGGAATTTGATAATGAAGTTCAATTCAGAGCTTATTGTGATGCACAAGGCATTACTCATAACTTCTCGGCTCTACGTACTCCACAATCAAATGAGGTAGTAGAAAGAAAGAATAGAACCTTACAAGAGATGTCTAGGACTATGCTTAACGAACAATCCATTCCACAAAAGTTTTGGTGTAATGTCGTTGATACGTCAACTTATATAGTAAATAGAATATTAATTCGACCAATACTAGGAAAACCTTATGAAATATTTAGGGGTAGAAAACCCTCTTTAGAATATTTTAAAGTATTTGGAAGCAAGTGCTTCGTTTTAAATACTAAAGACTATCTAACCAAGTTTGACCCAAAGTCATACAAAGTTATTTTTCTAGGATATTCTCATAATAGTAAAGCCTATATAGTATTAAATAAACATACAATGAAAGTCGAAGAATCACTCAATATGACATTTGATGAAAGTCCCCCTCCTAAATTATCACCATTGGTTGATGATGACTTTGGTGAAGAAGAAACTATTAGAAATAATGCTAAAGTAGTAAATAATAATAATGAAGAAGATGAGTCGATAGAAGTTGACGGAGTCGTTAACGTTAAGGATGTAACATCCGGCAATTTTCAAAATTTTAAATGACTATTTTACCCTTTGACTTTTTGGGTCTGACTTGACTTTTTGACTTTTGGTCTTTTATTGTCACATAAAAACGATTACCGCGTAACCGGTAATGTTTCGGAACATATTTTAATAATAAATCATATTTATTATTACATATCTCGAGTACAAATTTATTTTTAAACTTATTTGACTTAAAAACGAGAAAATATATATTATTTCTAAGTTGACTTATCAAAAACGACCTGCCAAAATGAGTTATTAATTTTGGAGTATATTGCGTTTGATGTAAATACGACTATTCCGGAACCAACTTTTTAGTTTTGCCTGAGACCGAACACAAGCAGAAGATGATCTAAAATACCCTCGCAAGCGTTTTTTAGAAACGCACACTACGACACAAAATAGGATTAAACTGTTTATATTTAATTATTCGTTATTTATTTAATAAAAAAATATTTAAATTAAATCATTTAACATTTTATTCAAAAGCGTTTGTTGCTAACGCGAATATTCGGGGTTAAAAAGTTCATTTTTTATTTTCAGAAAGGCATACAACCGAGGTCACCAAATAACTAACAATATTTTTATAACTGAAACCAACCTTTTTTATTAACAAATATTTATGATAATACCACAACTAAATACTTAATTTTTATCAGAAAAAAATGATTTGAAACGCAATGGCACAAGTTTCGTATTTTAAATTATCCGTTAAGTGGCCTAAACGAGACCCGAACCATTGTTTGCCAAATATTACACTTTTGATCCTTGTAGTACATTTTCAGCATCACCCCTCATGTATTAAACAATTTACATTTTGTTTGTATAACTTTCATAACTGTATATATATACTAAACTAGGGTCTTCTTTTCATTGGGTAAAACTAGATACACACCTCCACTCTCTAGTAAAATATTCTGGCGCCCCCTCTTTTTCGGCCACCGAAAAACTTTTCCGGCAAGTACTTTCGGTCACTCACCACCGCAACCAAACATCATCACCATCCTCCGATCTACCCGATCTACTACCTCACTCGCCGCCACGCGCCATACCAACCACATATCCAATCGTCACCACCACCACCCTCGTCACCAACTGCTGCTGCCGCATCACCATGGCTGCAACCACCGTCACCATCATATGCCACCACCATCGCGACCACTTCCTTTCTCGCACCACCACACACCAAACACCAACCTTTCATCTCCATATCTTACACCAGCCCACACCACCCCATCAGTCGATGCAATCGCCACCCCACATCCCCTCCACCACCGCCGCCCCTCCCACTCAGCCACTCAAGGGCGCTTGCGTTGAGTTTTAATAAAACACCACTGAGAGTGCGTTAGGTTTTGAAACAACACATGGGGGGTTTTGGTCTTCTTATACACAAAGGTGCGTTTCGGTTTGATTATAACAGCACTTGAGTGCGGCCCCTTGCTTTTGTTCCAATTGTTTTGGTTTTTGTTGGTACTGTTTTTTATAAACCCCTCTAAGGGTTCATTTGGTGTTGTTCCCAGCTCAAAGGATGCGTTGGTTTTGGTTTCACATATTTGGGTGCGATTGGTTTTGTAAAATAAGCACAAAAGAGTGCATTGGGTTCCTCTCTGCGCCAGGTTTGGTTGGTTTATTAGTACCAGCAGGGTGCGTTTGGTGAGATAGAAGGCGAACTAAGGTGTGTTTGGTTGTGATTAACACGAAAATGTGCGTTTGGATCTGGGGTCAGCCACAAAAGGGGTGTTTGGTTTTAAGTGAAGCACCAAGAGGGTGCGTTTGGTTTGGCAAAACTGCCAAAAGGGTGCGTTTGGGTTAACAGAAACACCCAAAGGGCGTGTTTGGGTAAGCAGATTGACCCACTAGGGGTGTTTTGTTGAATAGGAAACACCTAAAGGTGTGTTTGGGTGAGCAGGAAACCCCAAAAGGGGTGTTTGGGTGAGCAAAAATCAGCTAAGGGTGTGTTTGGGATTACAGGAAACCCAAACAAGGGTGTTTGGGACAGCAGGGGCGTTTGGTTCGCGGGTCAGCACCACAGCGGGTGCGTTTGGTTTTGGCAGCAGCACCGAATGGGTGCGTTTGGTTTGTGGTAAACGCCAACACAAGGGTGTTTGGTTGTGGTTTTGAAAGCCCACATAGGGCGTGTTTCGTTCATCGTTTAAAAGTGTGTTTGACTTTATTTATTTCATTTAGTATTTAAATATCGTCTAGATAAATATTGAAACACGAATATATTTTGCAACCTAGATTGGTTGATTGAAAAGTGGAAAACGTTGAGTTTTGTAAAAATGGGAAATGTCACATAAACGAAAAGGTCATGGCGAAATTTCTAAAAATGTATATACTTATTATTTTTAGATACAACTCCTATCGTCTTTGAAGGACGATAAATGGACTAAGTTATAATTTAAAGATGTTTTAAATTATAATTTCACAATAACTCGACAACAAACAAAATACTAATTTATAAAATGTTATTTTATAAATCCCGGCTAGAAAATAAAGTCATAACTTTGGTACGGACTTTAGAAACACCGTTTACTTAATTGGTAACTTTAAAACGTACGATTTCGTTTATGCAAGAACTTTTATTTATTTAATAAATTGGCGATCTCCGAAAACGTGTCAAACCATTTGGTTTAATTATTTACTCACGCTTATTATATAATACTTGCAAGGTATAATATACTTCAAATTAATCTTTTGATTTCTGGTCGTTATTATAAAATTCACCATATGAATTATATAATTGTTCATCTTTCAAGGTAATATATATGGAATATATTACATACTTTGTTATATAATTCACCATATGAATTATATACTTTTGAATTATTTTACCGAACCAACCACCAAACCAAACTGCCACTCGGAACCTAAATCTTTTATCAACGGGTCGCGTTGATGTAATCATCCATCGGGAAACTAAATTCATTATCCTAAACTAGTGAGATTTAACCGTCAAGATAAACGGCAACTTCTCGGTCAAGCCGTTTCGCCTTCCGTTGTGTTGTGCATATTAGATGCCTATCTGTCAATCGTTCTTCAACGTCAAGGTGAGTTTCATAGCCCCACGTTTTACATGATTTACAATTTTTGGGGTGAGAACATGCTTGTTACAAATTCACTTACGTGTTTGATTTAAACTCGTTACGTGTTCATTTACAACTCGTTTGCATACATGTTTACAAACGCATTTACTTGGTTGATTTCCATACTCATTCACATATCTCGTGTTGAGATACAATACTGGTTTTCTTTTATGGACGCAAAAACTTTACTTTCACTCATATGATTACGGATTAGCTTAGGTTGCATGAACTGTAAATTACTCGGATGGTAATCACGAATGTTTTAAAATAAATCTATTCGGGATTGACGACCCCTGTTTGGGTGACTAGCTATCACCGGGAAAGAACGTTATAACATGCCAGATCATTACTGGCATGAGGCCTCAGGGCCAGTACAACATACTTAAGAACAATCGTTGTGCCTTGAATAAAGTGGCATACATACAAGTCTACGTGCAGTTTCATGAACCTAGGGGTTTAATCATAATTACAAGAGATGACCATGTATGGGATACGATGGTCATGCTCACATATACTATTGCTAAGCAATACATACTTTAGGAAATTGTGGCCCAACAATTAAACATACATATTTGTGGCTATCATAAGGGATTGAAATAGTCATGCATGTTTTACGAGTCTTTGGTTTCCAACGTTTATACTTAAGCGCATTTTATGATACTGTAGGGAGACAGTAGTCACTAAACGTTTTACATGTTACTGTGTTGATACAGTAGGGAAATTCACTCATTTGATTTTTCGTTTATATTTAAATAAACCTATGAACTCACCAACTTTATGTTGACGTTTTTAAGCATGTTTTTCTCAGGTGAATTAGATGCTTGGTTTACTGATGTGCATTGGAGTCTAAACATATCAAGGATTCTTTTCAAATGACTCAATTAGAGGTCATTCTCTCATGGCTGGTGCAATGGTATTATGAAGTAACAATCCCCGGAACACATATTTCGCTGTGACACATTTTTGGGGGTGTTACAAAGGAGTCCAAGAATCATCCACTAGATCAAGTCATAGGAAATATTAATCAAAGAACCTTAAGATCTCAAGCCCAAAATCATAGTAATTTCTTTTGTTTTATATCTACCATAGAACCCAAAAATGTCAATGAGGCATTAAAAGATGAAAGTTGGGTTGTAGCTATGCAAGAAGAACTAAATCAATTTGTAGTTAATGATGTTTGGGATTTAGTCCCTCTACCCATGAGTCAATCCGTCATAGGAACAAAATAGGTCTTTAGAAATAAATTAGATGAAAATGGTATAGTGTATAGAAATAAGGTTAGGTTAGTAACAAAAGGATATAATCAACAAGAAGGTATAGATTATGATGAAACATACGCTTCGGTAGCTAGGTTAGAGTCAATTAGAATACTTCTTGCTATTTCTTGTGCAAATGATTTTAAATTATACCAAATGGATGTAAAAAGTGATTTTCTAAATGGTTTTATAAAAGAAGAGGTTTGCGTTGCTCAACCTCCGGGGTTCATTGATTTTGAAAAACCAGACTATGTTTATAAACTTAAAAAGGCTTTGTATGGTCTTAAGCAAGCTCCTAAGGCTTGGTATGATAGACTAAAAGAATTTTTGATAAAACACGAGTATTCAATGGGAATGGTCGATAACACACTTGTCACACCCTGACAATGGCGGAAACTCGGGAATGCAACATAATGATCAATCATAACACAAGGCACAAAAATAGAGAAAACTACATTGCATAAACTCCAAGTGCTATGAAGACCATCAACCTTGAACAAACTCAAGTGATGTCCCAAATCGCAACTAAAATCCACAAATCTCTTACATTTATTCATATGCCCTCGCAGGGGACCATAACCAAACTTAATCCAAAATCTCCAAATACTAAAATCAAACAACAAGCAAGCAAGACTTCAAACGAAATTCCACATGGGATACTTCTAAGTCTGCTATTAATCACCAAACTATTCCTCTTTCACTTCACCTGAAAATGATACTCGAAAACGTCAACAATAATGTTGGTGAGCTCGTAGGTTTGACCTTAAACCCAAAAGNATCCAAAAATGAAACCCTAAAAATATAAGAGAGTTCATTGAGATTCAGAGATGTATAAGAAGATGTAACTGATCCTAAAGTTATGGAAGTTTTAAATCTTTTTTTCTAAATACCTAATTTGCCCTTAATTTATTTACTTTTTCTAAAATAAGTTGAAGATATTCTCAAAAATACCATTTTGCATTGACATATTGTACAACATGCATTATTAAGAGTAAAAAAGGTGATTTTATAGGTTCTATACAAAAAAGTGGTTCTGCAAAGAAAATGCCGCTTGATATAATACTCTTCAATTAGCTTTTACCAATTGGAATAACTGCTATGCACCATATGAGTGAAGCCTTTATGTACAATCGAGCAGGAATCATGAGCCACATAAGAATGTGCAATCGACAAAAGGATATAACACTCTACGCAACGTGAATATGGAATCATTCTATAAAAACTCATATGTATAGAAACGTAGCCTAACTTTGGCCGAAACAACATATCAAAAGTGCAAGTTATGACAAACTATCATGTCCTATGTTTACAAAAAAAAAATGAACATAAGATGAATCTGTGACTACATTATACAATGTTACATTTTGTATATCGTACATTGGTTACTATTTTGGGAAGGTAAACTGAGCAGGGTTGTATGGATTCACGACACCAGATGTGGATGAAGATGAAGAAGAGATGCCTTGGCACTTCTCGTATTCTTCTTTGCCCTCCTGATAAGCTTTGTTTACCGCTTCTTGAACTTGCGCGAGTACTTTTGCTTCTTTGATTCTCGCTATTCTGGAGTGTTTATCCATTGATGTCCTTCTGAGTCGACTATCTTATTTAGTACTTCTGAACATCGAGGGAAACAAAGCTTCCCAAGTTCCATATGTGACAACACAATCGTCAGTTCCGATGTATTCAGTAAGGTCGAATGGGCCAGATACGAGAAAAAATAACAAACATCAAATTAATCGAGTTACATGTACCTGTTTTCGAGAGCGCTCTTAACCTAACCAGATGCTCCTCTTTGATCAAGAAAGGTGCATCGTTCAAATCAACCGTTCTCTGTGCATTAGCCAAATTCTGAGAGTATGCGGTGTCAATGTGAATTCAGAAGTGCCGTCAACTTGAACGATCTCCATTGCAACCTTAGCTTGCATTGGAAACAGAAGACTCGCAAGGGCAACTGAAATATAGAATGTATATATAGTACCTGCAGACTAGCCTGTAAAACCAATATGCAACGGTCCCGGCCCCTCGCATAAGCTAATTAACAAAAGTTAAGAATTAAATTACTGATGAAGAAACTTGAAGGGTTAAATCATAAGTTGATCAAAATTACTTAAATGATAAAAACAAACCAGTCTTTTTAGCCTTTAAATAAACGTCCCAAAATCTAAACCCTAAAACTCAAATTCTCAGAACCCAAAGATTAGTGTTTTGATTTACTCAGTTTTAACAAACATGGCTGATGGCACAAACCACAAATTCCCTTTATCCGTACATAAAGTGTTATTTAATGATGACATTTTGATGGAAATCTTACTTCGATTACCAATACTCTCACTTCATCTTTTCAAACCGGTATGTAAACAGTGGCTATCTCTCATAACATCTCCGAGTTTCACTTTGACACGAACCCGAATCCCCACCGTTGATCCTCCTTCTGGTCTCTTTATTACATGATGGTCCAGAATTCCAAGGAATACTATTACAATTTCGTGTCATTTGATCCCAGACTTCCAGCGAAAAGGTCAACACTCTTTAGTTTTAACTCAAAGGCAGTAATTGTGCAGTCGTGCAATGGTTTACTTCTGTGTTATATGTGTGGTCATGGTGAGTATAGTATTTACAATCCGTTGATCAGTATGTTTATGATGCTTCCATTAATACATGATTTGCATTATGAAAGAAATGATATCGGGTACATGAACATGGCTTTTGATCCTACCAAATCACCTTATTGTTGAATAATGATTCAAAGAATATTTAAGTTAGTAGTCTTCTGGTCTTCTACAATAAAGTCTAAGTTGTCAGTTGAGTCTCCTTGTGTT